>JAJOOO010021312.1:0-19384 GCA_029582685.1 Solanum piurae
CATCTATTCGGAGGTGAAGGATGTGCATCTTATCTTTTCAACGTCCAAGTCGGAGGAGACTTGCGTTGAAAGATATTTGCATTTAAGTCGCATCTATTCGGAGGTGAAGGATGTGCACCTTATCTTTTCAACGTTCAAGTCGGAGAAAACTTGCGTTGAAAGATATTTGCATTTAAGTCACATCTATTCGGAGGTGAAGGATGCGCACCTTATCTTTTCAACGTTCAAGTCAGAGGAAACTTGCGTTGAAAGATATTTCCATTTAAGTCGCATCTATTCAGAGGTGAAAGATGTGCAATTTATCTTTTCAACGTTCAAGTCGAAGGAAACTTGCGTTGAAAGATAGTTGCATTTAAGTCGCATCTATTCGGAGGTGAAGGATGTGCACCTTATCTTTTCAACGTCCAAGCCGGAGGAGACTTGCGTTGAAAGATATTTGCATTTAAGTCACATCTATTCGGAGGTGAAGGATGTGCACTCTAACTATTTCACGTTCAAGTCGTAGGAAACTTGCGTTGAAAGATATTTGCATTTAAGTCGCATCTATTCGGAGGTGAAGGATGTGCACCCTATCTATTCCACGTTCAAGTCGTAGGAGACTTGCGTTGACAAAAATTTTATTCGTCCTACCGATGGACATACATTCAAAATCTTATCGATGGATCATCATCTTTTTTCATTCGTCCTACCGATGGACATACATTCAGATCCTAACGATGGATTATCTTTTTTCATTCGTCCTACCGATGGACATACATTCAGATCCTAACGATGGATCATATTTTTTCATTTGTCCTACCGATGGACATACATTAAAAATCCTACCGATGGATTATCATCTTTTTTCATTCGTCCTACCGATGGACATACATTCAGATCCTAACGATGGATCATTTTTTTTCATTCGTCCTACCGATGGACATACATTCAAAATCCTACCGATGGATCATCTTTTTTCATTCGTCCTACCAATGGACGTACATTCAAAATCCTATCGATGGATCATCATCTTTTTTCATTCGTTCTACCGATGGACATACATTCAAAATCCTACCGATGGATCATCTTTTTTCATTCGTCCTACCGATAGACATACATTCAAAATCCCACCGATGGATCATCACCTTCATTCGTCCTACCGATGGACATGCATGTTTATCCTACCAATGGATCATCTTCATTTGTCATATCGTAAGAGATATCGTAAGAGATGCTACATTTTTTCCTGTAATCTTGTCTCTACTAATGAGTTTCATCTTTGTTCTTTTTGAAAACATCCAAAAGGATGTATTCTCAGTTGAGCCACAGGTGCGGACTACTTCAACAAGGACGCAACACAACGTGGAACCTTTTGGAAGCAAGTCTAGGATCGACTTCCACCACATTCCGATTGAGTTAATACATGAACTACCTATTCATATTCCCTAGGTTCTATGAATCTTTTTGGATAAGAATGTATCTATTTATTATGACACTAAATATGGTGACTTTTGGAGTGACTCCTCAACCAACAAATAGGGTTATTCTTTCACCATTGTTAAGATGAAACTTGAGGATACTTAAATAAGATGATTTCTACATTTTACTCCTCATAGTTAGGAGTCTTTGTCCATTATCCTATTTGTCATTTGTGTGCTTCAAATACACTTTCCACAGAGGTATATATACTTTTGGATATATTTTGTTCACAACTTTCATTTGTGTCTTCTTTGTATTCTAAATTTGTGTTCATCAATAGATTAGATGAATGTGTTTTTCTGTTTGTTATTTTGATTGTTTTCATGATCAGGTTGAATCATTTCATTTTGGGATGATATCCAACACATTAAGAGGGTGATACACAATTTTGAAGTTACTACCATTCAACATACTCCAGTTTAAGTTTAAATTTTTCTGGACATTGAGTAGCTTCTCCAACTGTTAGCTCAACCTTGAAGGCTTCCAAATTGCCAAAACAACTTGGGATACGTTATTTTCTGAAAGGGTACATATTTTAAAAGGAACGGTGCGAGAAAAACTATAAAGTTTAGCCAATATAGAATAGGACTGTTACGTTGTATCATAACTTTAGCAAGAGTTAAAAAGAGTAGGATTGTTTTCATGTTGTGTAATAAGCTTATAGTTATAGTGACATATTTGATAATCATTTTTCGACAAATAAAATTTCTGTTAATTTTATTCAACTAAAAATTACATTCATCATCTGTTAGCTTATTATATTGGGAAAATGCATAAGTATCCCCCAGCTTATACCAAAAATCCCTGAGACACACCTAACCTTTACTAAGGTCCTATTACTCCCCTGAACTTATTTTTTTATTAATTTTCTACCCCTTTTTGGCCTACGTGGCACTATCCTTGGAAAAAAAATCAACACGTGTTGGGCCCACAAGATAGTGCCACGTAGGCTGAAAAGGGGTAAAAAATTATATATAAAATAAGTTCGGGGGTAATAGGACCTTAGTAAAGGTTAAGTGTGTCTCAAAAATTTCGGGCATAGACTGGGGGATACTTATGCATTTTCCCTATTATATTTGTTGATGGGCTTCTAGATAGAATACCAAAAGTCTTTCAAATTATCAATAACTATAACAGCTACATGCATCGGTAAACTATCTTACTATTAAGAGATGCTTAGACTTGGACATTAGTCTTCTTCTCAATCTTGATTGTAATTTTGTCTTTATATTATTTGTTGCACATTAACCTCCAATTTAATTATGATTTATATTACTTAATATGAGACGCACGTGTCGAGAACTCGTGGGGTTTAATAAGTGTCAGCATGACTTAAAATTTTTGGATTGTGACACTTTAGTTTTTGGACTTAAAAGGTTCCTTTACCAATATATTTACTTTCATTGTAGGTGATATATTTGGGTTCAAAGTAAGACGATTTGGGTGAAATCCAATGTAGGTCCAACTGAGCTTAGGAGCTTCTCAAGAGTTCATTGGAGCGGAATATGGGTGAAGGGATGACATGTTAGAAGGTATCACTTTTTGTCTTTTATGTCTTTGTTTTAAATTCTTTCCTAATTTGTTTTAAATTTTATCCCAACTTCTTCTTCTTTTTTAAATGGGGGAGATGATTATAATATGGGGAATCGAATCCTCACCAACAAGGTGAAAGTTTAGGTAGGTGACTTCTTTCAAGTTATCTTTAGTTGATTTAAATGTTTTCCTTATTTGATTGAAGTGATGTTATTACTTGCTTAATTTGTTTTAAATTTTGCCATTACTTGTTTAAGTTGTGGTGTATCCTTATTTAACTCAAATTGTAGCTTAACCCGACTTATTTGACTTAAATACTATCCTAACTTGACTTAAATTTTATCCTTACTTGTTTTGGATTCTATCTCCATTTGACTTAAATTCTATGACTTAAGGTATGCCTTTAATTGACTTAAAATATTGTCCTAACTTGACTTAATTTTTTTGTTATTTGTTTTGGAGTCTTCTTTCATTTGGCTTAAAATTTGTCCTCAATTGATTTAGGTTATGTCCTTAGTTGACTTAAATACATCCTTATTTGATTTACATTTTGTCCTTACTTGCTTAACTTAACTTAAATTCTATCCTTATTTAGATTTTGTCCTCATTCGACATAAGTTCTATCAATATTTGCAGGGATTAGTTGATGCCCTTAAAGATGTGCTTCTAGAGGCAAAAGTAGGTTTTGTGTCAGGCATGTTGAGTCAGGAGTGGATCATAGATTCTGGAGCTACATCTGACATCAGACTTAAAAGTTGCTAAACAATGACTCTATAACTAAAAATGAGGTTCCTAGGAATATATACTTGAAGAAACCTTACCTTTATAAAAGAATCAGGTTCTTGTTAATTGTCTAGATAGAGAACCACAACACAATAAAATAATAATTTTACCGTGGAAACCTTTCTTGCTCCAGGAAGGGAAAAATCACACTATACTTTTATTATCTTTAAGAACAATTATATTCAAGATTACAGCTCAATAATCAAAGAGACTAACTCTAGTACCTTCACTCTTCAACGATTAATTATAAACGAAGATATTAACTCTCCAAGAGACCAAACTCACTTCTTGTCTCTCAAAAACTCTCTCACACACTAGGAACACTAATTCCTAAGCACTGATTCTGGAACGAACTAATGCAAACTAACTCTTGAAAGAAAACCTAATTCTAGTTCTTCTCTCTTCTCGCCTTTTTGTCTCTCAAGTCTTTTGCTGAAAATTCTCTTGATTTGTAATTGCAAAAGTTCAATTTTTCTTTCTCTGTCTTCATCCTTTTATAGAAGTTGATTAAAGCCTTAGGTCGTCGACTTCTACGAGGAAAGGAATTAGTTTTCCTAGAAAAATATTTTTTTTCCTTATAGGACTCATTTGTCTCATTCCCTTTCCGTATAGAAATCATCTGCCTTTTTTTTTCTCCTTATTTGGCTTGGATTGTTGTTTTAAATATGTTTCCTATTGTGTATGTGTTTGTGTGATTTTTTCCTGCTCTTTTTATTTTATGTCTCGTACATGCTTGTGAACCTAGTTCATGTTGTCATCATCAAAAGCTATTTGAAAGTTTTGACAAGTCATCAATACTTTCCTAATGGTGATATGTCACTGGTTACACTTGCACACATAGGCACAAGTATAATTTCACAGAAAAGTGACAGTTCTAATGTATTTTATGTCCCTCAATTCAGTTATAATTTGTTAATTGTTTTTGAACAGGCCAAGAAGTTATAGTGTTTTGTGTTAATTTTTTTCCTGACTTGTGCATTTTTCTGGATCTCTTCACTGGGAAGGTGAAGGAGATTGATAAAAAAGAGGATGGGCTCTATCTCTTGCTCAATCATTATTTAGGTATTACTGTCGTACTCACAAAGGAACTGATCAAAGTTCATAATGAATATTTGAAGTTCAAGCTAGGAGTTCTTGACATGTTCGTACCACGTGCTTAGTCCTAAGAGCTGAACATTAAAAGTAGAAGGACTGTCTATCAAAGCTTCAAGCCAGAAAATCAAAACTTGCAAGTTACAGGGAGGTGTTAAATAACAAAGATGGATCAATCACTTCACATAAGTTAGTTAGCTGGTTAACCGGTTAGTTAAAGTTAGCTAAGAATAATCAGAGAAACAAAGTGCTCCCTCGTCTCAATTTGAGTGTCTTACTTGCTTTTTAATTGTCCCAAGAGCGTTTCTTTCTGTTTTTAGTAAAATTTTCAGTTCCAACATTCTACATGATAAGCTTAAGACCGCTAGATCTTAAGGACTACACACATTTTTAATTACCACAAGCAAAAGTCTCCATTTAATTCTTAAAACTTCGTGTTCAGTCAAACTAAGACACTTAAATTGGAACAAACAGAGTAGTAATTACTTTATGCAAACTCAAGTAGAAGTAGAAATAACACATTGACCTATAGTTCTTCATAATGAGGAGCTCAACTTAAACAGAAATTTGTGCTACTCCTGACAATACAATGCAATACAATACGATACAAGAGTAACAAAGTACAGTGCTAGAGTGACAACAAATCACAAACCTTTCCTAGCACCGAAAGAGATAGACTAGAAACGACATATATTATGTCAATGACACCAAAGGGATCGATCTTTAACTCAAACGATTATATATTAGGAGTTCCCTCTATAGGTGTTGGTGCTGATTCAACTTTTTTACCTCTTTCACTTCTACTATTACCAGCAAATTTCATGCTTGCTTGGTGAAAACCATTCTCTTTTTCCTTTAAATTCCACTCTTTCATGTAGTAGTCTTCCTCTGTCAAGCCTTTAGATGAAGGACCATAAAACATTCCACCCCATTGTGGAAAGTATATAAACAAAATAGGGATAGTGCAACATATTATCATGATACCCATGTAAGTAATTCCTGTTTCTGTTGAATATTTTGATCCTCTAAAGAAAATTACTTGTGTTAGTACTGCTCCAACGTTTCCACCTCCTCCTGTCATCCCCGAAATTATGCCCAATGATCTATTAAGCAAAAAGAAGACTGGATTAGTATCTAAACGAGTGACAATTGTATGATCTTTATAAGGATTTAAGTTATACATACTGACATTCCAAGTAAGTTTTATCCAATCAGTGTAATTTAATTCATTGTATAGCTAGGTTCTTGACATATTTTCAAGTAACTAGTTCTATGACAATGGAACCAAGTAAAAGAGAACCACACTCAGGTCAGCCTCAAGCAAGGACACAAAGGTTTAAGGGATTGAACCAGCTACTCCACGAGGTAGTGGTAAGGTCTGTGTACGTTCTACCTTTCCCAGACCCCACCTAGTGAGATTTCACTATAGGTATATTGTTGTTGTTGCTGTTGTAATTATATTATCTTTAGTAACTTGTGGATGAGAACCGACCATTTGATCTACCCACCCAAATCCTCTCCCTTCACCCAAAGGAAAGCTCTGAGAGCGGTCCCCTTAAAAGATATTCTTCTTAAGCCAGCCTCTAGGCAAGGACACAAAGGTTAAGGGGTTGGTCCTGTATCGGACCAACCCCTTTGTTAGGGTTCGATAAAATTAATTAACCAGATAGAAGAATACAACATACCTTCTTGAAACAAATGGAACAACCCCGAAAGTTAGCCCACAGGCAGCTTGACAAAAAACCGAAAACACAAGCATCACAGCAATAGAACCACTCAAAGATTCTACTTTCCCTAATAGAACACAAAGCAACCCTCCTATTGTCTGCACAACCCATAGTACCCAAAGTCTTCCCCTCATACCAAACCTTTTCGCCACGATATCAGACAACATCCCACCTCCAGGCCTAGAAAACAAGTTTGCTAAACCAAAACTAGCTGCAATCATCCCAGCTGTATGAAGATTCACATTAAACCTATCGAAAAAATACTGCGCAATTATATTATCCACAGTAAGTTCAACACCAAAACAATAACCATAAGTCAATGCCAAAATCCACCCTCGATAATTTGTAACTGCGTGATACAACACATCCGACATGTTATCCTTATGCTTTTCACCAGATTTATGAAGTTTCGCGTAATCTCCATCGGGCATATCTTGTCCTAAAAAGAAAACAGCATACGCAGTCAAAGCCTGAAACAGAGCAGGTATAAAAAACGCAATTCTCCAAGCTGTAAACTGATTTGCACCAATTTTATGTATAAGCGAAAACACTAAAGGCATAATTAACTGTGTAGCTCCGCCACCAAGATTCCCCCATCCTCCGGCTATACCATTTGCAGTGCCAACTACGTTAGCAGAGAACATCGAACTCATCCAAAATTGAGTCGATACAAAAGTAGCTAACGAAAACCCCGTGAAGAAACGAACGAGAAGGAAAGATAATGCTGAATTTGTTATTGAAGTTAAGAAAACTGCTGGTGCAGTTATGAGAATAAGTGCAGATGAAGCGAGTCTTGGACCGAATAAATCACAAGCTGTTCCCATTGCAATTCTTGCAAAAACTGCACCGGAAACAGCTGCAATTCCGGCATTTCCAATGTCAGTCGATGTGAGATCAAGATTGTCACGGATAATAGGAAGAAGGGGTGGAGCAGCAAATGTGGAAACAAAACAAGAAAAGAATGAAATCCAAGAAAGATGAAATGATCTCATGTGAGGTGATGAAACAGAGTATATTCTGAATTCAGTGGCTTTATGTTCAGAATCAACTGGTAGAGCGAAATTTTTGTTAACAGATTTAGATTCCAAATCCATGTTTTCCATAGTAGCTGGAATAGTGAAAAATCTAAAGAAATGAAAAACTTCAAGAAAAGTAAGAAGAAACAACTCTTGATATTGTGCTGATAAGTATGCACTCAATAGGACCCTTTTCTGGCATGTATAGTACCAAAGTATGAGGGGGTGTTTGGTGTGATGAAATTTTTACTTCCATGTAGTTTGACTGTGCACCAAGTTTAAGAAAGAAATAATGACTTTTGAAATATATGGTTTAAAATAAGTGTTAATGTTTGTGCAACTATATATTATTTTATTAAGAATAAAATAGATATTTTAAAGTTAAATTGTTACTTCTCCCGTCTCATTTTATTTGACATCATTTGACTAGACACGATGTTTAAGAAAAAAAAAGACTTTTGAAACTTGTGGACTAAAACAATTCTTAGATGTTTGTGTGGTTGTAAATCATTTTATTAAAGGTAAAAATTAATTTTAAAGTTAAATTATTTTTAGTTATAATAAGCTGACATTTTTTTAGAACAGATTAAAAAAGAAAAAAAAGTGTAAAATGGGTGAGAGGAAGTACTAAATATTGAAATATATTATTTTCTTGGGACGAACCAAAAAGAGAAATTTGTTATATAATTTGTGTTTTTGATTGTTCAAAAGAATTTATATGAGAAAATATTTTCCACCGAAAAGGTAAAAGGAAAATGACTTCTATCACTTTTGAGTGAAAATTTAATTTCATATGGTTGCATCAACTCCTAGTCAACACTTGCGATATTATTATCGATCTTTAGTGCTTTCAACCAAATATAGAAAAACATTTTAAAGAAATTACTTGTTAGAAAATACGTGTTTTTTATCCATAAAAATAACTTCCACCATACTAAACACGTCGTAAAAATATAAATTTGATACTTTAAGTTTGATTTCAATATGTTGTGGCATGAATCATGATTAATTGATAATTATAATTTATTCAACTTCAACTTATATATACTCATATAATAGAGAATTATAACTTCGTTTATTTAAGAAATATCTCAATTATATCTTACTAACACCTTAAACATGTAGAAATATTTTTTTTAAAAGTACAAGCAATTTCATTTGTTAATCAAAGTTCCAACATTTAAACAATTAGCTTTATACTAATACTCTATTTATGTATTTGTTAATATAATAATATATATGAATTGTATATAAAATTATGTACTTCGATATGCTATTCCTATTTCGATAAAATAAATTGTTATCGAATGCCAAAAAAAATGCATACGAAATATCATATGCCGAATTGTGATATTGAAAAATTAGATTTTGATATAGCAATTCAGTATTTACGAAAAGAAACTCAGTGTTATTTATGAGAAAGAAAAAAAAATTGTTCATCCCATATTAGTTGTCCACTTTGTCATGTACATGCTTCTTAAGAAATCATAATAAGAAAGAGAGTTTTACTAATTTATCCTTTAAGATTTTATTTTCTTGAAAACTTTGCAAACTTATTTATACTTTTATAAGAATTTTTTTTTGTAAACTTTACAAACCTATTTACACTTTTAAAAATCATTAATCATAAGGATAAAATGAGAAAAATTCAATCTTATTTTGATTTTGTAAATTCACAAGTAATTTGAGATAACTATTCTTAATTATGTGGACCACTAACGTAGGAAGAAGAGAGTATTAGGATCTGTTACTCTCATAGTTCACTTTTACTTGTCCATTTTTTTTTAAAAAAAAATTTACTTTTATTTGTCATTTCAACATATCAAAAAAAGATTCAACTATTTTTCATACTTTATTTTCAACATTAATTACTTATTTTTTAAAACAATTCTTTCACTTCACTTTGTAATGAAACATCGATTAATACAAATAATGAGATATATAGTCATATTAATTATTATTTTTTAAATAAATATGTCAAATTTAAATATGATAAAAATAAAGTAAAAGTGAAATGAGGGAGCGTATATTATCAGTCTACTTTGTGATATTTAATGCCTAATTGTCATGTAGTTGAATTTTCCTACATGAAAGACAGAGACTTGAGAGTTGAGAGCATTAATTGGTTCATTCCATTGACTTTGGAAATAGGAAAGCTTTACAATGAATCCAAGGGAATATGCATTTTTTGACTTGGTAAGAGATCCCCCTTTGATTTTTCTAGTACAAATTGCATATGACCATTTCGTCCTCATTGATATTTTTGCTTTACTCTTATTTATTTTAGGGGAAATAGTTTAATGAAAATTTGTATTTATACGAGTCTGTATTTATGAATTATTCTACTGAATCATTTATCAGTTGAATCTTGAACTCAGTAAAACATAATATATCAGATTTATCTGATTATTGATCATGCTTATGTGCATTAAGATGATTGAATTGGCAAAAGTGTATGATTACACGCGTGTTAAGACTTAAGGCGAGTGAATACCATATTTAAATTTAAATAATATTAAAATTATAAAAGAAAAAAATTTAAAAAATTCCACCCACTCCACCTACTTTTTCAGACATGCCCTGTTCAACCCTTTTTTTCTTGGGAAAAAGGACAAATATACCCATGAACTATCGTAAATGGTATGCAAATACCCTCTGTCATACTTTTGGGACATTGGCGCCCCTGCCATCTATAAAGTAGAGCATATATGCCCTTCACTCTAACGAAAGACTAAATAGGGACACGTGGTGCAATCTTATCCGTCGATCCAATATTTAATAAATGTCGGTCGGTGGATAAGATTATGACACGTGTATATCCGTTAGTATAAAGGGTATATATGCTCTAGTTTTTGGACAGCAGGGGCACCAATGTCCCAAAAGTATGATGGAGGATATTTGCATACCATTTACTAGGGGTGTACAAAACCGAACCGAAAACCGAATCAAACCGCACACCGAGTCAAACCGGAAAAAAAACCCAACTAGTGGTTTGGTTTGACTTGGTTTGGTATTGAAAAAAAAACCCGACTATATTTGGGTTGGTTTGGTTTTAACTAAAAAAAAATAACTCGAGACCAAACCAACCCTACACTATATATGTAATTTTAAAATTTTATTTTATACATAAAAATATTTACTTTGATATAATTTTAAAATATTTCTTATACTATTTCATAGTTTTTATCTTTTAATATATTATTTCAAGTTTGAAACTTAAAATTCACAATGATCCAATAAAGATTATAGTTCATAGATGTTGATAATTATAATAAAACTTAAATCTAAATCAAATTAATACTAATGCAAAAAAAAAATTAATTCAACACTAAGAATGACAATAATATTAAATATTTGTTTTTTAGTTTTACATTGGTTTAGACAATTAAAATACATAATCTAATTTTAATTTTCCTTAAATATTTAGTAATGTAACAAATACTTATTAAACTTATTTTAGTATGATTTAATACTTTTAAATTATGATCATTTTCAATTTTCATTATGACTTTGCAATATTTATTTTATATGATGATTTTATTATTATTTTTTATTGAATATTTTAGTGTAATCAGTACTCATCTCATATTTTGTGTTATTTTCTTAAGAAACACCTTAGATAATTGTATTTTGGTTGGACTAAAGAAATATTTGGAACACAAGTTAATTATATGTTTGTATGCAAACTTTACCGAAAAAATCCAAAAATCTGAAAAATAAATCCGAGGTTTATTAGTTTGATTTGATTTATAAATTTAAAAATTCGACACAATGGTTTGATTTGGTATTTGAGAAACCCGAACCAACCCGAGGTTGAAAAACGCGAAAAAATCTCAATTTTATTAGTTTGGTTTGGTTTATAAATTTAAATTTTTTACACAAATGATTTGGTTTGATATTTGAAAAACCCGAACCAACCCGATCATGTACACCCCTACCATTTACGATAGTTTAGGGGTATATTTGTCTCATTCCCTTTTTTCTTTCTTCTCCACACCCAATTGTCATCTTCTTTGGCGGCGGCTTTCTCCGGTGGATTTTGGCCATTTCACTGTGGGAACGGGGAGAAGATGTGTGGTCACGGAGTCCCAAATTTTACTTTAAAAAATAAATTAAAATTTTATTATTTTTACCTTTTATTTAATAATTTTAAAAAATAATTAATGAAGATAAGATATTATAACTTGTCATTAATTTATATGACATGAATTTGACATGTCATCTATTTTAGGACGAGTGAACTACACACATGATAGGAGGAGTTCAAGAATCTTTTTTTGATTGAGTTTAAGATTTCAGTTGGTAAATAATTAAATAAAAGAATTCATAATACAAATTCGTACAAATATAATGATTCATTAGACTATTTTGTCTTCATTCTATTTAGAGGAAAGCATCTTGAAAAAGGCCGAATAAGTCGAGTTCATACTCTAATTAATTGGACGGTCTATTTATATATATATATAAAGTGAATTTGCTTTTGCTTATTTCTTTTTAGACCATACACAAGTATGTTTCGTTCAATATTTGAGCATGTTGATACTGATTAAATTTACAAAAAAAGTTTTAAAATTAAATTAGTATCCAACAATATTTTATCCACTCTGTTATAACTCATACTCGATCCTAACTCATTCAAAAGGAAGAATCCTAATTTTCAATGTTTAAATATTTTGTTTCAGTTTTTCTTTTTTGTTTTTTTTGAAATGTTTTGTATGAATTTTGTCTTTGATTATCTTGCTTTGTTTTTTGGTAATCAAGTTGATACTATGGCTAAAATAAGCCTGACTAGACTTTGTAATAAAGTGAAGTATAATGAATTGGAAGAAATGTGATGCAAATATGATTTTATTTTGTTTTTGTTGACTGCTTGAAATCCGAGAATTCTAGTAGATGTGTTGATTTTGAACAGTAAAAGACTGATTTATTTTCTTATTTTTATTCATTTTAAAGTGTTATATTATGTGACTTTTTGGCTTTAAAAGGATGAATATATTGATCAACATTCAAATTTATGATTCCTAAACTGTTGGAGAGAATTGATGACCTTGAAGAAAGAGTTGAAGTTTCTAAAAAAAATAATGATAAGCCTAGTAGGTCAAACAATTCTATGGATATAAACAATTAAAAACTACTCCCTCTGTCCAATAATAGTTGTCTACTATTGACTTGGCACACCCCTTAAGAAATTATAAATAGAAGGGTAATTTTACTATATCACCCTTTGAATATAATAAACACAATGTCTTGAAAAATGTAATAGGAAATGACTATAATTAATGATAAGGGTAAATTAGAAACTAAGTGTAAGATTATCTATGGATTTCACAAAGTGGACAAGTATTGTTGGACATCTATTTTTAGTATAGTGGAAAAGTATTGTTGGATGGAGGGAGTACTCTCTTGGTCCAACAAAAGCTGTCCACTATACTAAAAATAGATGTCCAACAATACTTGTCAAATTTAGAAAATCAAGAAATAATTTAACTTTTGTGTCTATTCTACTCTTGGTATTAAATATTGTAACGACTTGTTTCCGTCGTTATGGAAAAATCAATGGAAAAGAATTGGGGCCAGAAAACTTTTGAGTAGTGACTTGAAATTTCTAGCCTAGGCTAGACTTGAACGAAATCTGAGTTAGGTGAGGTCTAGGGAAATTTGGTAATAGATGGGGAATTTGATTTATGAATTTGATCACATGAGTGGATAGCCAAGATGTTGAGGAGCTTGTACGACTTTACGGAATCGAATTCGAGCGAGTAGAACTCCCGAAACTGATCTTGGCATGGAAGGTTAGTTTTTTAACGTCCAGGTTTGAAGGTGTGTTGTGAAATGGGAGCTTGGAACTCAAATTCTGAACTTCTGTCTCCGTGCAAGCCGCCAGAGCGAGGTTAGTTCCGCCAAGGTGGGGCCGTTGTGGCAGTTTGGGTCACGCTGTGGGCGGGACAATCGCGAGTTAAGTCGGGAAAAAACCCCAAAATCGTTATTTTTTGCAAAACTTCGGTCTTGAGAGCTAGGAAGCGAACCAGAGCAGTTCTTGACAGTTTTCCACAATTTCTACCGCTAAAGGGAAGATAAATACTTTCCTAATTCGTAATTCGATTCTTAGAACTTAGAATCTTGAGTAATTATCATTAGAGGAGGGTTTTGGCCTGAAGTTGATGGTGGAAATGGCCTAATTGAGTATTAGGATCTTGGGTTTGGCCTAGTTAGGCCTTGTTTATTGATCCTTGCATTACTTAACTGTTTTTAGACCAAGAACAAGCGGAAAGAATCCGGAAAGGGAAGGCTCAAGTGTCTTAGGAGGATTCAAGCTTGGTTTCGAGGTAGGTAATAGTTTGATTTCCTGTTTGTGTGATATATGTCGGTTAATTGCTTCATTGTATGCATGCGTGTATGTGAATCAAATCTAATACAAATGCGTATATATGAACAATTACATGCCATGAAACCAATACTTAATTGTATAACTATGAGCATTGTTCATTATGGGTGTGATTGTGCTGACTGGATCGGGTGTCACGTTCCGACGCATATATTGGATCAAGTGTCACGTTTCGACACATAAATTGGATCGGGCGTCACGTTCCGACACATATATTGGATAGGGTGTCACGTTCCGACACATGTATATTGGATAAGGTGTCACATTCCGACACACTAACAATTTGGGTGTAGATTCCATAAGAGGACCACTGTGATTATTATATCCATGTCTACTTGTCGTTGATATTGGGAACTGTATGTTACTCCTGAAATGATAATTGATCTATGAATTCTGTATATGTGTGTTTACTATGTTATAATTGCTTGCCTATGTTTCGTTTACTAGGGTGACCACGTGATCCTACCAGTACATTCTGGATGTGTACTAATACTGCACTTGCTCGTTCTTTGTGGAGTACAGGGCATATTCAAGCAGCTACTGATAGACCTTAGCTAGGGGATCATTAATCGAAAACCGAATTCAAGAGTGAACCAGTTCTTCCAGGCTTTCATGGATCCTTCCTTGTTTAGTCCACTATTTTCGGACTCAGACTGTTTAGTTAGACTTTGCTTATGTTAGTTTAGGGGTTGCACCCCTTTTCCTTAGATTTTTTAGTTTTCAGTGTTTTGGTACAATGACTTTCAGGTTCTGGGGGTTGAATTTCCGCAATAGTTATGTTAGTTGATTTGTTAAACTTTCGGAGTTTATGGGAACTCCATATTTCACTAGTCATTTAAACCTGTTTCCGTATCTTTAAATGTTCTAGTTTTTGTTAAGTTGCTTAGTTGGGTTGTAGTAATGGTTCTCCCACCGGAGGGTTAGTGTGGGTGCCAATCATGACAGTCTGAGTCGTGACAAATACTCCCTATGTCCCTAATTACTTGTCCACTTTTGAATTGGCACAACTATTAAGAAAACAATAATTGACATAGTGAGTTTACCATTTTACCCCTATTAATTATGAATTTGATGAATTAAAAACTTTAGATCATCAAAAAGTTCTACTTTTTTCAAACTAATTAATTTAGGGTATAATAGGTAAAAAAATTTGTCCTTTCTTGATTTGTCAAAATGGACAAGTAATTAGAGACAACTAAAAAAGGAAAAGTGAACAAGTAATTAGGGACAAATGGAGTATTATTTAGTACTCCCTCTGTACCTAATTACTTGTCCATTTTTTTTTTAGTTGTTCCTAATTATTTATCCATTTTGACAAATCAAGAAAGAACAAATTTTTTTAACCTATTATACCCTCAATTTATTATTTTGAAAAAAGGTAGAACTTCTTGAAAATCTTAAATTTTAATTCATCAACTTCATATTTAATAGGGGTAAAATGGTAAACTCTCTATGTCAATAATTATTTTCTTAATAGGTGTGTATATTCAAAAATGAACAAATAATTAGGGACAGAAGGAGTATCATCTAACACATTTTTCAAAGCATTAACTTTAATAAAGTCAAAGGACAATATAGTAATATTACCCCTATTATTTATAGTTTATTAAGGGGTGTGCCAAGTGAATAGTGGACAACTAATATTGTTGGACAGAGGGGTACTTTAAATTATTTTCGTGTGTGCTTGCGTTTTTTTATGTATAAATTTTGTGTTTCAAAACATCTTGTACTAAAAATTTGAAAAGAGATTCAATAATGTTGTCATAATCTTTTGGTGTAATTGTATTTTGTCATGTTTTTGGGGATTGTAATTGATGGTGTTGTAATGAATTCTTATTTTATACAAATGAATTAGTAATGTTGGTCTTTAGCTTGATATGTCTATCTCTTTCTTGTTATTTGTTATCAGCCTTATTTTGGTGCATAAATTGCCTTTTAAGATTTCAATCTAGGATTTCTCATTTGTAGATAGTGTTCAATATATATTTATATAGTTAGCCACACTATTGAATAATTAATAACAAAAACAAACAAAGAACCCTTGATTAACGAAAATAAATTTGTTAAAAAATAGTACGGATTAGAATGTTCATAAAAATTATTAGTGAGATGTACTCTTTTCTTAGATTCTTCGAATGAGAAAGGTTCACAAAGTCACTCGAAACCACTTTAAAGTTATTTGCTCTGTTCCCATATAAAAGGGAAATCAATCACTCATGACGCTAGCAAAAATCATATGAATATGAATCATAAAAATAAAATAAAAAATCAACAAAGAGCGAAGAAATAAAAACCCTAAATTAATCAAATTGATTTGGTAGTCTCTCATATTTCTAGGCTAACTACTTTGCATATTACGATCTATCAAAGTGTTCACATTCCACATTTACTATTTGTACTCAGAGGCGGGGCCAAGATTAGGAATTTGGGGGTTCTAAGTCAATTTTGTTTGGGGATTCTCATGTTAATATACATATATTTATTTAATTTTCTAATACAAATATAGGGCATACGAAAAAACTAGTGGGTTCGTTCGAACCCATGAACCCCACCTAGTTCCACCTCTGTTTGTACTTATTGTTATGCTTGCAATTATTATTTGTGGAAATAATTTCAACATTGGCTGTAGTCATATTAGTACAAAATTCTTTACTAAGTTACGTTACTTCAACCCTTATTATTGTCAACACTTTAGTGAGGCTAATTACACGCTTTCAAATAAATAAATGTAGGGAAAAAAATTTGGCCAGAATTTGATCAAAATAATATTTTATCTATATTATTTTACCTTTTTTAAATATTTTTACCTTTTTAACTTTAATATTTTTTAACTAAAAATGGAAAAAAGATCAGTTTATTTTAAAATAAAAAAATATTATAGTTTTATTTAATTTTCTTGACCAAATTTTCTGGTTATTTAGCACTTCCCATAAATCTGTACCTCAGATCTCAGTTATACTTCCTCACTTCAATCTACACATTTTTTTTGGGGTGATTATACAATATTTTTCTATGCACGGTTTAACCGACTTCTGAAATCACTTTTTGAAAAATACAAAAACGCAAAATTGATCATTTATTTTTTTTTTAAAAATAATTTACAAAAAATCGACCTTGAAAAGTGATACGAGTACGGTTAGCACAATTCAAGCTAGACATATATCCGAGTTACATAAGTTATGATGATACAACGAGGAGCTTTAGAGGATCTTATTAGTCCCCATGAAAGGGTTTTTTCGTGTAGATGATAGCTTGAAGTGTGGAAGATCAAAGTGGAGAGATTCAAGATGTGGAGATGGTATGTATTTTTAGAGATCAAGATCTCGAATATTCCACAAAAGTTCTGAAATATTCATATAGAGGTTAAATTTAAATTATCTTAGTTTGAGAAATACGCCACTAACGGCCCTCGAATCATGGACAAATCTTAGGAGATTAGAATCAAGGGAGGAACAGAATTGTACACGCATATTTATCAATAAAATTATGTTTCTTCAGATTTTATTTGTGTGGTTTATTTATTTTTCATATGTTTAAAATTTGTTGCAAACAAACTATGTGGGATTAGTTTTTGTGGCTACATTTTAAATAGCTTAAATAAGTCACTTTTAGGCTATTTGTATAAAAAGGCTACTCTTGGAAGAGACATCTTATAAATAGATGTCTTAGTCATTTTTCTTAAAAAGATTGATTTAGGATATTGAATAAAAAACTTTTTAGAGAGTAGTTCAATGTGAATTTGCTCGAAGACTTAAGATAAGAGTGTTGCAATAGATGCACAAATAACCATATAATGCTGCTGTAGTCTGTATTATTTGGGAGTTGGGAATATAGTGTCAAATATAACCCAAAAATTAATAGTTTGTTCAATTCGTTCAAGATTTTATGGGTTGAGCATCAGATAATTTTGTATAATACTGATTTTTAGTCTGCTTAACATAACTCAATTTTAAAGTGATATCAATTTTAGCTCATTACTAGCATGATTCTAACTCATTCTTAATATTTATTTTAATTTGAATTTATTGCTTGAGATTAACTCTGATTTTTTTTACGGATTCACTTGTACCATACATCATATAAGTTTGATGTTACACAATTTTCACTGCATTAAATTAATATATTTGTCAAATAGTCCAAACAATAACCATAATTACATAATAAGTTTTCAATACTTTACAAAAAAAATTAAACTACATTGAAATATATGATTATTTAAAAGTTTTCAATACCATAATACATAATAAGTTTTCTCACATATCAAAATGTGCCTTATCCCCACTTATTTATTAACTCAGTTGATTTTATCTGTTCAAATTCAATCTAACTCGTTCATTTGACATTTGACTTTTTACGTAATTGTACATGTAACAAAAAAAGTCAACAAAAGTAGTCACGCGTATATGTAATGTATAAATAAGGTATAATGTGTATATATGATGTATAACTATGTGTCTGAGATGTATAATACATCCATATACAAATTTATACATTTCAACAATTCATCTTACTCAATGGATTGATTTTTCTTTATTCAATTCTGACCAACTCAAATCTCTTCTAAACAGTCTTAAATTTTATTTCGAGTCTTTTGATTTATTATTCACTCGAAAAAATTCAAGTTTACAGCATGTCAAATTTTGAAAATTAAATTATTTTTAAATATTAATACATAACATTGTTTTTAGAACAGATAAAAATAATACTCCCTTTGTCTAATTTATATAACTCACTTTCTTTTTAGTGATACTCAAAGAGAATGACACATATCTATATTTAGTAACAATTCGTCTTAAATACTCATTTTACCCTTAATAAATTGATTTAGTCACACTAACATCTATGACTCATTTTAAACCACAAGTTTCAAAAGTTTTTCTTTCTAAAATTCCATGTCAAGATAAACTATATCACATAAATTGAGACGGAAGAAGGATTTCACATCAATTTAAAAGTAAAAGGATAAATGAGATAGACAAGCAATCATATGTTGTCCAAGACAATATCATGCGATATCCAAGAAGAGGCAAGCAATTCATAATCACTACTAAAAAATTGTCAAAAAACGACGGCCAAAAGCGACGGACTGCGTCGCTTTTTTGGTCAAAATTGACGGAAAAGCGACGCAGTCACTTCCGTCGCTTTTTAGCTCGACGCTTTTCAAAAAGCGACGGACAATGTCGTTGCGTCGCTTTTAGAGACGGATTGCATTTCTTTTAGCGACGGACTGAGTCGCTTTTTTACTACTCCCTCCGTCCCATTTTATGTGGCAACATTTGACCGGGCACGGAGTTTAATAAATAGATAAAGACTTTGAAATGTTTACCAAATTGCCCTTCAAAAAAATAGACTTATTTTTCTCTCTCCTAATAAATGTATTAGAGTACTCT
>JAJOOO010021313.1:0-11674 GCA_029582685.1 Solanum piurae
ATTAGTATATACAATAGTGATGTATGTCTAATAAGGTAGTTTATCCTTTATTATTTTCTTAAGCCCAACACTTAAATTTCAGCCCAAGTATTAAAATGCTAATTCTAACTCAACCAAAAAATTATTATTTAAGTGATTTTTACATTTGGAGCACTGATTTTTTTTTTTTGGTTTATTAGGAAAAATTCTGAGTTGTCACAACATGCAAGATTCAATATGTTATATATTTATCCAAGACAACTCTGCTAATATTGATTTTCCACTACATATATACATTGCTTTCTCTTTTTAGATATAAGTCTTCTAACAGGGTAATGAATTTTTTTAGTCCTGTTTCAATTGTTCTATGACTAATATTGCTTAATAAAATTTACAATAGCTTTTCTGATTGTTTATGTACTATGAATTTGTTTCTATCGAGATGCATATGCCCTAAAAAAACTATATACTTTCAAACCGAAATAACCAAAAATATTGAACCAAACCAACAATAACCAAACCGACGGTTATTTTTTTTATTTGGTTTGGTTTGGTTTTAGAAATTTAAAAACCGATTAATTGTGGTTTGGATTTGGTTTTAACCAATAACCGATCCAAACCGAACCATGAACACCCCTAGCTTTGTACATCTGCACCCTATTTATTGTTGAGTACTTTGCATTTGAGTTAAGTTGTTCATGAATTGAGTAAAGCCAAGTTAAGTGTTTCTTTCAGATTCTTTTCAAGCTTATGTTATCTTTAGTATTCCCCTCACATACTCGTACATTCAATATGTTGATGCCATTTGGCCTGCATCGTTTTATGATGCAGACACAGGTAATCAGGATCAGCATCCAGGGACCACGTTGATCCAGTTGAGCTCTCCGAGTCAGTTGGTGAGCCTCCTTACTTTCCGGAGGACTCTTTTTACTTTACTTTTTAGTATTTCAGTTGTTAGGATGATCGGGGGTCTTGTCCCGACATTCTTCCTTGTTTTAGAGGCTTCATAGACAATTAGTAGTTCAGTTGTCTTTACATTATTATTTCATATGTTAAGACTTGAGTTGCCATTTTTGTCAAGTTGAATGTTTGACCTTTAAACGTTCTAAGTTATTTCATTAAACAGTTGAGTAGAAGTGCATTTGATCATTGTAATAATGCTTAGAGTATTCCTATGAGTAAGTAAGCCAGATCAAGGGTTCGCTTGGGGCCAGCAATGGTTCTCGAGTGCTAGTCCTACCCATGGTGTAGGCTCGGGGAGTGACACAACCCCTCCAGCCCCTACTCCATAGCGGACAATCATCACGCCAAGGCAGTTGAAGTGACCATGAGTGTCCGTTCAATCAACCCGACTCTAAGTCCCCCTTCAAATGGGAAGAAAACCACCACTTACAACCCATCACTCTACAAAAACAAGCTAACAACATCACTGAAAATGGTGAATCCATCGGAAACACCCATCACAATGGTGTCGCAACCAACGCCACCGGACTATGCTCCATCATCGTGGCTAGAGATGGCGATACAGGGGCGATCCATCTCCTTCCACGCAAGGGTAATGAACACACCAATAACCTTGAAGGTGCAGGACCCCTCGTACGTAGCACACATCATCAAGGAAGGGTTGGACCATGTGATGTAGAGTCTGGGGAACTATGTCTGGTTACAGACCTTAAGACAAACCCAACTACTGGAAATGCAAAGCCCCCTATCGCTACCAGAGGTGAACCTTCTCATGGCCCAGACCTTCCAAAACATGTCTTTCTTCCCAACTACTCCCCCTCCACCGTCAATGACCAATATGATATTTGTCCCATGGATGCAACAGACCACTACTCCTCCCCAGGAACCAGTGAACCCACAAGAGGGAGAGGGGTCGGTCACAGAAGTTATCATAAGGAGAAACGAGGAGCTGGAACTCTTCTTAGCCTCTTTTGGGGAGGAAGATCTTCCCGTCGCCGTATTGGAAAAATTGTTTCTGAAAGAGTTCACAGAAACAAGAGAAGAGGCTTTCATGGTACTATGGTCGAAAGAAATGGGAGGAATATCCCTGAACCTGAGAAGTGAGAAAGGCACAACACCCCAGCAGTAGCTCTGAAACCCCTCAAGAAGGTACATGATTTATCCCTGGTGGAGAAATGGAAGAATTCACTTATAAGCCTACCACCCCAACAACCTCGATGAAGATCATAATATGGAATGTTAGGGGGGTGAACAGTACCACCTTCAGGCGCTAGTATAAAGCCATGGTCAAGACTCATCAGCCCTCGATGCTTGTTCTCTTGGAAACCAAGTTGACTGAATACAAGAGACTTACTGAAGTCCTTCGGATTGATTCTCAAATTCAGTCGGCTACTGATGGTCTCTCTGGAGGTATAGTAATCATGTGGAAGAAGGATTCCCTCAAGATTAGTAACATCTCAATTACTCCTCAGAGTATTCATGTCATGGTCCAGGTAATCCCCGACTCTCATCCTTAGTTCTTTTTCTCTATTTATGCTAGTAATGACTACCATACTAGGACTCTTCTTTGGGACGACCTTAAATCCTTTGCAGATAATTGTAATGAGTAATGGATGATTGGGGGTGACTTTAATGAAATCCTCAGTGGAAAGAAGAAGTTTGGAGGCAAAACTCTAAATAAAACTAGAGCTAATGCCTTAGGGACTGCCTAGACCATTGTTAACTTGTTGAACTTGGGTTTAAATGTTGTAAATACACTTGGAAAAATAAAACGTACAGAATTAGACAAGACCTTATCTTGGAAAGGCTTGACAGATGCGCCGCTAATAACCCTTGGTTACTTAGATTTCCCTAATCCAGTGTGACTCATCTTCCTAGAACCAAATTTGACCATTGCCCTCTTCTTGTCAGACTTTGCTCGCCACAAGCTGATAGGCATAAGAAGCCCTTTAGAATGGAGCATATGTGGTGTAGCCAACCCACCTTTGGAGACCTAATTAAGCAGTGCTTCGATCAGACCAACACTTTGAGTAAAGTTATTGAGTCGTTCCAAAAGGATGTCATGTGCTGGAACAATACCACCTTTGGGAACATTTTTCACAAAATGAGAAGACTATTATCTAGGCTAGATGGGATCCAGAAATTTGACTCCTACCATTTTAGCCCTTTCCTCCATAAGCTCAAATCTGAGCTCCTCATGGAATATGACTCCATGCTCGGGCTGGAGGAATACTTCTGGAAAACAAGGATTAATTGGCTAAAGATGGAGATGCAAGCACCAAGGTTTTCCATGTCTCAACAATTAACAGAAGGAGGAAAAATAAGATTAATAGCATTACTGATGATTTTGGGAACATGCTCACTGAGCATACCCATATCTCCCACCATATTGTCTCTTACTTCTCCAAGCTTTTTTCTACTGAAACAATCTCCTCCAAGTGGTATACAAACAATTTGGAAATAGAGCCTAACCAGTTGCAGTTCAGCTCCAATCTTCTTTTTGATTCCCCTCTCAGGGAAACTGAAATCATTATGGCTTTAAAATCCTTCAGCCCTCTCAAAGCTCCTGGTCCTGATTGCCTTCATCCCCTCTTTTACCAAAAATTCTAGCATATTGTAGGGGATAAAACCATATCCTTCTGTAAAAAAAAATTCCACAGCACCATGCCCAGTCATATGAATTGCACTATGTTGTGTCTTATTCCTAAATGTCAGAATGTTTCTACCATTAAGAGTTACAGACCCATTGGCCTTTGCAACACTACTTACAAGCTTGTTACCAAGATCATTGTGAACAAAATCAAACATATCATCCCCCAAATCATTGGCCCTACCCAGGCTAGCTTCCTCTCCAATAGAAGGGTTGCAGATAATGCCATCATTGTTCAAGAATACATCTCCCATTTCCAGAAGATGAATGGAAAAAATGCCAACATAATTCTCAAATTGGACCTTGAAAAGGCCTTTGACAAGCTTGAATAGTCCTTATTAGAGAATCCCTCATATTTTTCAACTTCCCCAGCAAGCTGACTGACCTCATTATGTCCCATGTCTCCTCTAGTTCCATCTATGTGCTGGTGAATGGTGATAAGTCGGACTTCTTCAACCCCTCCAGGGGTAGTAGGCATGGTGACATATGTCCCCTTACCTCTTCATCATCTGTATGGAAAGGCTTTCTAGGACCATCAATAGGGAAGTGGATAAGAAATCATGGGTACCTATTAAAATCACCACCAGAGTTCCCAAGCTCTCCTACCTCTTCTTTGCAGATGACATCACCCTCTTCTCCAAGGCTAGCACTCAAAACTGTCATACCATCTTGTCAATCATGAGTGATTTTTGTAGGAGTTCTGGCCAAAACATCAACTATGGGAAATTCAAAATCATTTTCTCCTCCAATTGTAGGGCTGGAACTATCTCTGAGTGCTCCAACATTCTCAATATCCAAACCAGTGAATCATTTGGAAAGTACCTTGGCTTCCCCATCTTCCATAGCAGGCCTACCCATTGAGATTTCCAATTTATCATTGATTTCGTGAATTCTAGGCTAGCTGGCTGGAAAACCAATTTCCTAAACATGACTGGTAAAACTGTCCTTGCCAAGACCTCTCTTAGCAGTATTCCCTCCCACATCATGCAATTCATCAAGCTTCCTATTAAAACTGCCAAGATCATTGATAGAATCCAAAGGAGCTTTGTGTCGGGCACTAGTTCTGAAAGGAAAAGACTCCATCTAGTCAACTGGGACACCTTGGCAAGCCCTAAGACTTGTGGTGGGATGGGCCTCCAAAAGACTGAAATCAAGAACAATGCCCTCCACCCCAATCTTGCTTGGCGACTACATACCAACTCTGACTCCCTTTGGGGTAGACTACTTACTAGTAAGTACTCCAAGCATATGGTGAACTGGAGGAACAAACCCATCTCTAGGACATGAAAATGCATCATGGAAGGCTGGAAAGATAGTCAGGATGGCCAAAGATGGGTTGTCCATAAGGGCAATAAGGTTAATTTCTTCCACCACAAATGGATTCCCAACCATGAATCCTTAAGAAGTGTTCTTCATGGCCGCCTCCTGGATGGGGAAGACTCTCTTAGAGTGTGTAACATCAACTCCAATGGTAGCTGGGACTTCAATAAACTCTCATTCACTCTCCCTGAAGATATAAATTCCAGCATCAATGCCATCCACATCCTCCCTGGGAACCCTAACCAAGACAACCTAGTTTGGGGCCTTACCAATAATGGAAAGCTCACGACTAGCACTGTCTACTGTCTAATCAGGGAAATTACTACCCACACGAACAATCAAGCCATTGTTGATGATAGTATGAAAGATTTTGGATGGATCTGGGCCTTGCAATGCCAAAACAAGATCAAAACTTTCATTTGGCTCATGCACCATAACAAGCTCCCCCACCTCCCACTACCTGAATAGAATTGGCCTAGTTGCTAACCCTGAATGTCAATTTTGTAACCACCACTCGAAAGACATTGACCATATTTTCTTCAAATGCACCAATGCTTCAGCCTTCTGGAATGTCATTTCATCCGAGATCTCTACTACCCATATGCTTAATGATGACTATCTTTCTCACAAGGGTTGGAGAGAAAATTGGGAACTCTTCAAAAGGAAAAGATACGACAAGCACCTTAATTGGGACAACATATTTCCCTTCTGCCTCTGGGTCATTTGGCTACAGAGAAACCACAACCTCTTTAATAAGAAGAAAGATGCATCCCACATACTAATGCAATATGTCAAGCTACTGAATATCTCTACACAATTTGCAATCACACCCCCACAAAGCATAAGAAGCAACCTATCCATGTCAAATGGGAACCCCCTCCTCATGGTAGATTCAAGCTTAACACTGATGGGGTTGTCAATAACAGTACTGGCGACGGAGGCTTAGGTGATGTCATCAGGAACCACAAAGGGGATTGGGTAGTGGGCTTCTGTGCTAAGGAAGCCCATACCACCCCCCCCCCCTTGCAAGTTGAACTCATAGCCCTTAGACAAGGCCTCATTATGGCCATCTCCAACAATCTTGTTCCCCTAGAAATTAATCTAGACTCTCTTGAAGTGATAAACATGCTCTATGCAGGAAACTCCCTCTATAACAACCTAATTTTTGAATGAAGATCTTTGATGGGAAAACTGGAAGCAGCTCCACCAGCCCACATATTCAAGGAGCAAAACAAAGTTGTTGATATGCTAAGCAAGGAAGGCCTAAAGTGCACTGTTTTTGGAAAACCCAAGTTTTTGATAGTTCCTCCTATGTATGTGAATAATGTTGTTTGGAATGACATCCTAGGAACTATGTATGTAAGGGATACTAGTGTTTGTAATTTTTTTAATTCTGGGCAACTGCTAACCCAAACTGCTACTAATCACGTTGCTTGCAACGGGCCTTCTGTAACTTGATTTTATATATATATATATTAACTATCCTTTTGACCAAAAAAAAAATCTACAAACCATATAAATGATTGTTTTTTAAAACCCAAACTTAATACTTTTGTCACAAAAATCCATGAAATCATATCATGTCTTAGTCATATCAAGCTTAACCATCACATTCTTGTTTGCTTCTAAGAGTATATCTCTGATTATATCATGTGCCAACAATACATTCTTAGTTATACTTCTTCCTTTTACAAATCCAACATGATTAGGAGAAATAATCATTGGTAGGATCCCCACAAATGATCAAATAAGAAATAGAATTAGAGTTCATTGTGGGTATAAAAGTCATCAATATTTAAAGGATATTTTCGTATGTTCAATAAAAAAAATAGGATTAGAGCTCATTAACGTTATAAAAGTCATTCAATATTTAAAGAATATTTTTATCAACTAAATATTTATATTTATGTTTTTATCATATAGATGTAGATAAGGTCTTATTAGTTGCCGGGGTGATTTTTCCTTAAATAAATAAAGTGGTATTCTTTTCGTCCCAATTTATGTGTCATTGTTTGACTTGTTACAAAAAAAAATTAAAAAAATAAAGACTTTTGAAATTTATAGTCTAAAATACTCTTTAACTATTTGTGTATTTATAAATTACTTCATTAAGGATAAAAGAGAAAATTTAAGTTAAATTATATCTAATTATTAAAAAATGACATTTGTTAAAACAAAATATTTTTTAAAATGTGTCACATAATTAAAAAAGAGGGAGTAGGTGATGAATAAGAAATGAATCGAAAGGATACAAATTAAATGAGCTAATTAACTAGTCCTCCAAAAGTTCTACTCCTCCCGTTTAAAAATAGAATGACTCATTTTCCTTTTTTCGTCAGTTTAAAAAAGAATGATTCTTTTTCGCAATATTTTAATTTCAATTTTTCACGTGACATGTTTAAGATCACAAAATTAAAAGATACTTTAGTATATTTATCATAAATTTAATTTATGAGCACAAAATTGGAAAATCTTCTTTTTTTTAAAAACCTCAATATCAAGTCATTATACGCAGGGGAAGACCCACGTATTGCGAACCCCCTTGATAAAAAATTACACTGTTTATATAAGGTGAATTTTCTGGATTTATGTGGATATATAAATTTTGAACCCCCTCAATGATGAGGTGAAGGAGATAGCCCTGCGGTAGATTCCTTCAAAATTAAGCCCCTGGGTTAGCGTTTTAGTTTTTAGTTTTTTACTTTCAGTTTTTTTTTGTTTTTAGTTCCAGTTCCGATTTTCATGTTTTTTTAGTTTTTTTTTTAATAAAACGTGCTAAAATGTGGTGTTAAACCCAAAAAATTCAAGGGTCCCATACTCCCATTCCTAAAAATTGTACCTATAAACTATATACTACTACTTCCTTGAAATTTATTTTGTTGGCTTATTTATACGTTTATACTTTTATTTTTCGAATCCCTTGAACGAAAATTCTGAGTCCGCCACTGATTATAAGTCATTCTTTTATAAATGATGAATGGAGGACGCATTAGCTATTCACCAAATGGGTCCCAACCTCAGAACATGCATGGGCTTTAAACAGTTTGGAAAGGCAGCATTTCATTCCTTTATATAACTTTTGGGATTAAAAGTAGTACAAAAAAAAAGATGAAAAGAATAATGTTGAAAAAAAAGAGCTTAGGCATAAAGTAAAGTGAGTTTTTGGCCAAAAATATTCTTTATACTATATCCCAAACTTAAATAACATACTTATAATATATTTTTTGACAAAAAACATCCTCTAAATATTTGAAAGTTAACAATTTCCATCCTTCTATTAGATATCGTCAAAAAAACTAAGGGTTCCTACAAAAACATAAGCAGTCCACGTGACTATCAACAAAAGTTTTCTTGCATAATTTCATTACCTGCTATAAAAAGTTCCTAAAATAAATATTAAAAATCTTAGACACAATCTTAGACACCAATTCTTACTGAAACAAAAAATATTTTGGAAGGTGTGAGGAATACCGAGGATACATGATTTACTCTTTTTCTCATTTAGTAAAGGAAATAAGCTGAAGCTTTATTATCTTTACCTTTTCCAAAACCAAATTGTATTTAGATCAATAATTTTTTGGGCATATTTGATATTGAAGTGATCAAAATATTGATCATGTCTTGCATTTGAGTTTCATTCTACATTATTAGAAGCGGAAGTCTCCAACAAACATCGCTTCTAGTATATTCAATTGAGAAGAAACATATTTCAACTAATAATATTTTTAATATCAAATTAAATGAAAATAAATGAAAAACTGTCAAATTAAAAGATTTTGCATAATGCTAAACTCAATTACCGAAAAAAATCACGATAGTATTTTTGACTTATGTAAGAATAATAATTACGAAAGGATGACTTGATTTTTGTGGGATCTGTTAGTTTTCTAATAAATTCAAGTAGAAGGATGAAAATTGCACTTTTAAATACTTAAAGAATGTAATTTAATCTTAGGGTATAATTTAAGAATAATTTTGGCCAAAAACAAGATTTATTCAAAGGAGATTAATAGTAGGGACTCAAAAAGTTGGTTTGTAACTTTGTAGCTATAAGAATTAATAGTGCAGCCTGGCACGCATTACTAAGATTTCCGCGTTATTAGGATATGTTGAAATACGCGGAATGAGATTAGATATGTGGAAACCTTCAAAAGTATGTTTAGATGGCTCATATTTTTTCTCCGGTCGTTTTGGCTAGTGTATAACAATAATTTTGAATAAAATATATTAGTTAGACATATTAGATCCTTTAATTTTGGATGTATACAAGTAGATATTTAAATTTATATAAAATTAAATAAGTAGACACATATGCTCTATGTGACATGATGCATGTAAGATGGTACGTAAGACACAAAATTGTCATATAGGATGAATGTGTCTATTTGTTCATTTTTATACAAGTTTAAGTATTATTTCTTCACACCTAAAATTAAATGGCAGAGTTGTAAGCTGGAGCCAAGGTAAGAGTCATATTTATGTATTATGCCTATTAGTTATGTTTGCATAGTAGTACTCAGATTATCTTAGCAATGTTTGGTTTGATGTAATAAAAATAATATGCATTGGATAATTTTTTTTAAAAAAAAATTACAAAAATACCATCAATAAATATGGTGAAAATGACGTAAAAAAAAGTTTTGATGGGCAATTGTACCTTTAACCCACATGCATTAAACTATTTGCATTACTAATATCATGAATTTTCATGTATTAGTTATACACACTTTAATACCAAATAGAGTATATTAAGTATATATAGGTTGAGAAAATATATCAAACAAAGTATTAATTATACATAAAGCTAATGCATGCATTATTTTTCCTAATGTGTTCTACCAAATGAACCCTTAGGGTGTGTTCGGTACAGAGGAAAACACACAAATGTTTTTCAATTTCTTTATGTTATGTTGCTTAAATTTATCAAAAAGAATTGAAAAATAAGTTTTTTAATAAATAGGGAAATAACTTTCCTGGTAAAAAATTAAAGAAACTAAGTTCTACAAAAGGCACTGCATATTGATTGTTTCCCTTAGGGTGTGTTTGGTAGGAAGGAAAATGTTTCCTTTGAAGAATTAAGTTGATTTCTAACATATTTTTCATGTTTCATTGGTGAATGGTAAATATTTTTCGAAAAATACTTTTTAATGTTTGGTTGTTGAACAAAAAAATATTTTATAAAAATAAATTTTTATTTTTAACTAGAAAGTAGAAAAATAGTTTCTGACTTAGTAATCAACCCTAGTAACCGATTCAGAACCCAACTCTAACACTAGTGGCGTAGTCAGAAATTTTACGAAGGGTGTCTAAATATTGAGTAAGTAATTTTTCTTTTCTTACAAATGAGTGCACCAAAATTTTTAAAATCAAAATACATAATGCTTAGGTCTACTGAGTTCATATTTAATTTAATATGAAGTGAACGAAAGACAAAAAAAAAAAAAGAGAGAGAAAGAGGGAAGAAAATTTATCCTAGAAAGAAATAATTTTTAGGCTTTAATACTTCGATAGTCTCCGACGACGACGATAATAACAACGAGACACAAAGAAAGAAGAGCATAATCAAATGGGATTTTCTTAAAAATAAAAATAGTGGAACATTTTTGCTTTTAGATTTTGGTAGAGTTGTAATTTTTTTCTGTAAGTTTTACCTACAAAATTTAAAGTCAAGTAAAAAAGAAAATAAAAAACACACCCCAGAAAATAATTTAATTTACTATTGATATTTATATTTTCTTAAAAAAAATTATTAAAAAATTAAATCTCTTGATCACTTACTAATTGCGTAAAAGAAAACATTTTTTTATGATCTCTCTATGTAAAAATAAAGATATCATATAAAAAGATTATAAAAATATATTAAAATTGTTAATAAATAAATACTTAACAAATTTCATGGAAAAGTTAAGTGAGTGAGGGTGCAAGTTATAAACAGGGGCGGCTCAACGTGATTGGGGGCCTAAAGCGAAATTTCAATTCGGGGTCTAAAATATAATCAAACTTCATATACATATTTATTCAAAATATATTTTTCTTACGCTATTTAGATGAAAATTATTAGTATTTTAATATTATTTTTTTAGTTATTAGTTTTAGGTAAGATTATCAACTCAACATTGAAAAACATCCTTTTAGTGAGACAATTATTATATGAATTGTTAACATAATTATACAAGTAATAAGTTGATAAATATTAAATAGAGATAAGATTTAGAACCATAGAATTTGACGCAAGAAGTTGATGACCTGGTATACGCCATTTTAATATGATTGTAGTAATGCTTGAAACTAAAATTTAAAACGAAATAAAAAAGAATTTGTAATTCACTTTGTTTAACATTTTTATTTTTAACAAAGTACAAAAGATGTTAAAGTGGGTAAAATAATGAGGAATTTTCACAAATAGCCACTATAATAAACTTAATTATGCTTCATAGCTATAGTTTGCATATTTACGGGTTGTAGCTATATTTTAAGCTGTCTCATTTGTATAATTCGCGGATTTGTATAATTTGCAGATTTGTATAATTTGCGGGTACATTTATATAATTCAGTTATTTTTGTATAAACTCAAAATAACGAATTTATACAATTACAAACATCATAAGTGCAAATAGTTATACAAATTATATTATACAAATTCTGAATTATACAAAAGTTATACAAATTATATTATACAAATTCTGAATTATACAAATGCGCGAATTATACAAAACTAAAAAGCTGAGTTGTGTAATTATAGCTAAAAGTAAGCCGCGAATT
>JAJOOO010021314.1:0-21469 GCA_029582685.1 Solanum piurae
TTGATTTTCTTTTTGCATTAGTATTAATTTGAATTTGATTTAAGCTTTATTATAATTATCAACATCTGTGGACTATAATCTTTATTGAACCATTCAGAATTCTAAGTTTCAAACTTGAAATAATATATTAAAAAATAAAAACTATGAAAAAGTATAAGAAATATTTAAAAATTAGAGAAAACGGTCAAATGCCCCCTCATTCTATTGCCCGATTCTCAACTACACACCAATATTTTATGGGATTACCCCATTGAAGTATTTTAAATAGAGATATTAACACCCTTAAATGGTGATGTGGCATAGCAAGTGTATTCACTTTCCTATTAGCAAGTGTGAGACAAATAAACAAGTCAACATTAATTAAGTTGACAGCTGCCAGTTCATAATTAGATACTAGAATAATTAATAACTTTAATCAACTAAACTCACACACACAAACACACACACTCTCTCTCACACATCTCTAACCATCCCCTCTTTTACAAATCTCTTCAACTCGACTGACTTCCATGGCTATCAATACAAGAATTTTATCTTTTTATACTTTCATTTTTAATTCACACAATACTTTTCAGTAGCAATACCTTTAAAATCTTTCCCTAATTTTAGAAAGAACAATAAAAGAAAGAAAAAAGACCACTTCAAATCCTTCACCTCAATGGAGAATAATTTTAGCTTGACCTCGAAAGATAAAATTGCAGCTTCCATCAGAGACATCTTTTCATTTACAGTAGCAACCGAAGTTTCTTAACTGCAATTGAAAATGGGTATTAAAATTTGAGATTTCTCAAGAAAAAATTTATCTTCAAATTCATCAAGAAGTGCAATTGAGAACCAATGGGAAAAGAACTATCTTCAAAGATAACGATGATCGCAAATTTAACAATAACAATGATATCTCCATTAACAATCGAATTTTGTGCAAATAGATGATTGAAAAGACATTAAAAAAATGTGGGTATAGTATGGTGTGGTGGAGATGAAGGTGGACTGAAGGAGATGAGTCATCCAGAAACAATGAAGAAAAAAGAATAAGAAGATTTAGTAAGAGGAAGAATGACGATGAGATTTGGCAATGGTGATTAGGGCTAGAATGGTGGAGAAAATTGTTTTTTTTTTATTATGAGAAAAATAGGCACGTGTATTACACTAGCCAACAAAGATTTGGGGGTGACGTTTTAAGGGTGTTAATATCTTAGTTTAAAATATTTCAGGGGGGTAATAGGACCCCCGTAAAATATTGGTGTGTAGTTGAGAATTGGGTAATAGATTGAGGGGGAATTTGGCCATTTTCTCTAAAAATTATATCAAAGTAAATATTTTTATGTATAAAATAAAATTTTAAAATTATATATATAATGTCGGATTGGTTTGATCTCGGGTTGTTTTTTTTTAGTTTAAACCAAATCAATCCAAATATAGTCGAGTTTTTTTTTTCAATACCAAACCAAGTCAAACCAACCACTAGTCGGGTTTTTTCCTCGGTTTGACTTGGTTTGCGGTTTGGTTCAGTTTTCGATTCGGTTTTGTATATCCCTAAACAGTACCATTGAGAAGCATCAGCGTTTGTAGTCCAACGGTTAGGATAATTGCCTTCCAAGCAATAGACCCGGGTTCGACTCCCGGCAGACGCACTTATTTCTTTTAGTTTTTTTTTCTTAAAATTCAAATACGTTGTCCCAATATTCAATCACTTATTATATTTAGTTTTTTTTTAAAAAAAGATTCAAATACTTTTTCCCAATATCCTTTTTAAAAAAAATTATTTTCTAAAGTCATAAAATCATTAACTTATTTAAATGTATTTAAGGTTCACAATTTTCCGTACATATCAATGTAAAGAGATATTGAGACATTTCTTTATTTTGATTTTTGAAGATGAACTATTAAACTTATTCGTTTGTGGAAAGAAAGTAAGCTTTTTAAACATAAAATAAAATGTATTATGAGTTGAATTATGGTGATGTGTTTCATGTAAAATAGGATATCCTAAACAAATTTTCAAGATCATAAATTCAAAAATAGGAAAAAGAGTAAAAATAATAATAATAATAATAATAGAAAAGCGACTTTTATCTTTTATTTAAGAAAAAGAGGGAGAAGTGTGGAAAATATTTCTTTCCAACGCATAATGTTGTTCCGGGTGAAGTCGACCAATTCTAAAGGATCGCTCTTTCATCTGAGAATAATATTATCATCTATTATACTATCGGTTCATATATGCACTTGATATTATGTCATGATCCTTAACTTAACTTCAACAGACAACTATGCCCTCCAATTTTGAGTGTGCACAATAAATAGACACTTAAATTTGTATAAGATTGAACAAGTAGACATATGTGTCATACATGGCATAATATACGTAGGACGCCACGTAGGACACAAAATTGCCATGAAGGGTGCCATGTTGACGAATATGTCTATTTGTTCAGTTTTGTACAAGTGTAAGTGGCTACTCATGCACACTCAAAGTTAAAGGTCGTAATTGTTAGCTGAAGTCAAGTTAAGAGTCATGTTTATGTATTATATATGCCTTTAATATTATGCAAATGACTCATATTTTCCTTTGACATAATACATAAACATGACCCTTAACTTGACATCAACTGACAACTATGACCTTTAACTTTGGTGTGCACAAGTTGATACTTAAACTTGTATAAAATTGAACAAATGGATGCATTCGTCCTACATGGCACCCTACATGATAATTTTGTGTCTTACATTGCATCCTACGTGTATTATGTCATGTATGACACATGTGTCTACTTGTTCAATTTCATACAAGTTTAAGTGTCTATTTGTGCACATTCAAAGTTGGAGAGCATAGTTATCCATTGAAGCCAAGTTAAGAGTCATGTTTATGCATTATGCATTTTTCTTTCCTCCGGCCCATTCGTTTCAATAAAAAAAAAATAGGCATAATACATATATTGGACCCTAAACTTGGCTTCAAATTTCAACTTTGACCTCCAACTTTCATAGTGCACAAATAGACACTTTAACTATCCAACCTTTTAATAAATAAACACGCGATTTTTGGAGGCAAAGAGCGTGAAATGCAAACGCTCCCACATGTATTAGTGAGCCACTCAATGGCTGCCAACTAATTAAATACTTTACACGTCCATTTTAGAACTAAAAAAAAATTAAAATTATTTTTAATTAATATACAAGGGTTATAGCTCTTTTTCCACAATTATAAAAAAAATTAGAAGTCATTTGCACTAAATATGAGCACAAATCGTTTTAAAAGAGAGGAAAATTTTTTTGATTTGAAAGAGGAGGAAAGAGAAATGAGATTTTGATTTGGAAATATAAAGATATATATAAAAGGGATTGATTAAGGATAGATTTGTCATTTCAGCATTTTTTTACTGTTGTGGGCCTCGAAAATTATTCCTAACTCGTGCAAAATACGTGCACATCACGCATTTTGCCTGGTAGTACACGCGTGTTTATTTATTAAAAGGTTGGATAGTTAAAGTGTCTGTTTGTGCAATATGAAAATTGGAGGTCAAAATTGAAATTTGAAGCCAAATTTAGGGTCCAATATATGTATTATGCCAAAAAAATACTGTCTAACTCACCACACTAAATGCTAATCCTTCTTTTCCACCACATGTATCATCCATAACCAGTGGAGGAGCCAGAATTTTCAATAAGGGGGTTCAAAATCTAAAAAAATAGACACACGAAGTAGCCAAAGGGGGTTCGACATCTACTATATATACTAAAAAATTATTTTAATCATGTATAAATCATATAATTTTTCGGCGAAGGGGGATCGGATGACCCCCCTCATTCTAAGGTCGCTCCGCCACTGTCCATAACCCCAATAATAAATCATGTACCAATTTTTCATTTATAATAACTTGTGATATGAAATATGTTACTATGTTTTTGTAGAAATAATATACCTCACCTTTTAAATGCACTTATGAGAATATAAGCTAAAAAGAAGAAATATAAAGTTTTTTCCAAAAAAAGTGATGATGAAGGATCTGCGATATGTGAATATTATTGGAAAAAGTTGGCCTACATGACTACTAGTAAAAAAGAAAATATTTTTTTTAAAAGAAAAATACGGGTAATACCCCTTTCATACGCCAAAATTTGTGGCACTGCATCAGTCCCCATAGAATGGAATAGATAGGAGTTATAATAGCCATCCGTGAAGATCTTATTAATGGCGTGAATTGGTTCGTAAAGGCAAACGTTTGTATTTTCAAGTTCAAACAAGGCTCGGAACAAAAAAAAGTAAATTTCTCGCTTTACGTGTGCTATAGTCCATGAATTTTGGATAATATGTGATCCGACCGTGTTTTTGGCCAAATCTTTCTATGAACGTCTGTGACGACCTATCATTAGTTCAGATTATTGTGTGTAGGTTATATTATTAAATATAAAACTTCAGAAATAACATTAAATTTTTAAAATAAAAAGTACTTAATTAAAGAGGAACATGATAACTTACCATCACTCTAACAATTAAGTTGCAAAATTGAATGTAGCGAACAAAATTGCTACTATTAATATCAAAAGTCAAAATTATATTGGTACTGATACACGAAAACACACTCTAAATAATAAGATAAAAGGAAAAATGAACTACAATGTAAATGAGCATAATTATATAACACTATAAGTCTATAACACAACTACTTGTTATAAACTAACAATAATAGAAAGACTTAAATGTAAACTTGTCATCTACCAAGTTAATAGAAAAGACAAAAAGTCATCATTGAAGTTGTTTCGAATTTTAAAAAAGATACCTTAACTTTGCAACCGTTCTATTACCCACTAAATAATTTTGAACAGATATTATTATATCATTTTTCGTCCACCTGAAATAGAGAGTGGTGTGCACTCTCTCAAAGAGAGTAAGCAACCTAAAATAACTAATATAATTTTATTTTACAAGTAGTTTATTATAAAATATATTCTTATTTTTCTTATTATTTTAACTTTTTTTTCCTTTTTATTTTTTCTCTTTCTTTCTTATTTCTTTTTCAAATATTCATTGTCATCTCCATTGAAGATTCTCACTTTCAATGTTGTTATTTTTACCACAACTTCATCTTCCTTTTTTTACTACTATTAGTTTTACTCTTTTTAATTTTAAAATTTATCTTAATATTTTCTTACATTTCGAACAATTTGATAAACCCATTAGATTTCAAGATGATTAGGAAGTATCATATAGTTTCTTTTATCCGATTTCAATTAAGTTCTTTCAATTTTTCGGGAATTCATTGATTCTTTTAAAATTATTGATTTCACGTATCAGTACACTTCATCCAATACTAAGTGCGAACGATCGTTAGTCAGTAATATAACCCAACTAAATGAGTTGGGGTCGAATCTCACCGGGAGTGGTACGTGCTTAAGATTCAATAGCAAAGTTCAAATATGTTCAAGTCAATCATAGGTAAAGACATTTACGAATAAAAGCATACTTCAAATTTAAGGGTGACAAATGTCAAATAACATGTTTTTTTTTTTATTGTAATTATCAACTACAACAACAATAAATAACACGAATTAACAAGTAATGAGACGGGTTATTGGGATGTGATTGGATTATAGGCTAATATAGACAAATGGGTAATTGCAACTGATAGTAAATAGTTGTAAATCAGTGAATAAGCTAGACTTTAGCGGGGATAAACTTTATCTAGAATAATTTATCCTGAATCAAGTTGGTTTCTCTCGAACACCAACAAGTAGCAATTAAGAACAACCTACGCTTTAGTCCATTCACTCTCTCGAGCTGAATGTGTGGAAATGATTTAGGATTCACTCTCTCGAGCTGAACCCATGACAACCAAATACCCACAGACCATCAATTCAGTAATGTTGATTTTAAAACCTCTCTCTCGAGCAAGCCAAAAATATTAAGGTAGAATTGCATTTGCAACTACAACCCTTTAAATTAAACCATAATTACTGATTGAAATTACTTTTAAACAATATTTAAACTATCAATTAGCAATACCCATAAGCTAAATCAACCCATAATCACATAATCACACCCCAAGAATTGGAGTTTTAGCTAGACATCATAAAAAGATAGAAATCGTTACCAAATTGTATTTCCATCAACTGGGTAAGATTAATTTTGTCTTTACAAAGGTCCAAGTTGAAGAATCTCAAAGACCCACTTCCAATTTCTCAAAAATGGAAAACTTCAATTCTTCAAAGCTAAGGAAAAAATTGTCTCAAAACTCAGAGTTCTAACTCAAAAATTGAAATATTCTATATTATGAAAACTGATACTAAACTAAATATTCAAAAATGTATATATAGTCGCAAAAAATATGCCGCGAAGGACCATTCGGCGCAGTAAGTCGGGATCGCTGATCAGCTCGGCGATCCGCCTTTTAGTCAGTTTGATCGCCTTTTTTCTTTGACCTTTAGCATCTTTAAGTTCTGTAACTTTGGGTGATCCAATCACTGCATCGTGGAATCGTTCGGCGACACGCCGACTGCTCCTTTCTCTCGCCAACTTGGTTTTCTCTTTCAGGGCTTGGCACACTAGAACTTTAGGCGAGGTAATGGCCACTTGGCGATTCGCCCAATGGATTAGTCGATCAACATGCCTTCTTTTCTTCATTCTTTCAGCTGCCTTGTTCCTTTTTGCTCGTTAGTATCCATGCTTTGTTCCTCAATCCAAATACCTGAAAATCAAGAATTTTACATCAGTTATTATCATGAAATAGGCATTTGAGGACACTAAATCTATTCAAATAAGGCCCTAAATAAGTAAAAATTGTAGACTCATCAACACCCCCAACTTAAACTTTTGCTTGTTCTCAAGTAAAACTCAAGTTCAGCAGTTCAAAAAGGATGTCTCAAACAGTGCTACACAAGACTCAATCATGAATGCACACAAAAAGACTCAGCTTACTCATGCAAGGATCAATTGTGCACTCAAAGATTCAATTTGTGACTCACCATTATCAAAGATTCTCAAGCTCACAATACTTGCTTCAAATGCAAGTTCAAGCTCAACAAAGGTACTCAAATGCCCTCACACAAAGAATGATTCCATATGTACACACAATGGTTTAAAATTAATAGCTTCGAAATCACAATCAACACTCACACTCACAAAGATGAACACAATGCATGATTTTACCTATAGGTTTGCCCTTATTTTCCAACCAATAATTGTTTCAACTCACTCAAGATCAAAAAGGTCTTTTCAAGGCTTGTAACGAGGTTGAGTGTAAATGTAAGATCATTTAGGCTCAGTGATTGCTATCCTCATGAAATGTGGTGTGAAAACATTTTTCTTCCCTTTTCTTCATCATTCTCATTCATGCTCAAAAGTGGTGCCATTATTTACTTTCCATGGACGGCTGAACACCCCATTTCTTTTTGCATTTTCACAACTTCATTCCATAACTTTTTCATTCTTCTCTTCTTTTTCTCTTTTATTTTGTATGGAGGGGTTCCATCTTTCTCAAAACCATGGGTCAAAGGGGACTTCTTTGCATTTCTTTATTTATCTTCTCTTTTCACCACACCCCCAACTTAGGCTTTTGGCCTAAGTTGGCTATTCAGACAAACCACAAATCATGAGGATTAAGGGTGATGGGATAAAGAAAGGTCACAATTTCATCAAGTTCCTTCCAAGAAAAGGGCTAAGGCTCAAAGGGTGTTCAAGCGAAGTTCACACTCACAAGGTAGGACACAAAAAAGGTATAATGTCAAATTATTTCACACTCTTCAAAGTTGCCTAACATCATATCAAGAGCTTGCATCTCTTAGTCAATCGGACCAACGGGGCAAATTCTAGGTGTCATCACACATGATTCACGGTAAGCTTATCACACAAGGCAATGGCACCAATGTCAAACAAGACTCCACACTTTCGCTAGTGTGCAATTCTCATCACAAGAGACTCAATTTGATAATTGACTAGTCACAATGAGATGCAAAAAATTCACATATTGCCTATGCAACTTCATTTGGCCTCATTCGTAGACGCACATTTATTTTTGTTCGATTATAAGCACTATTTAAGTTATCGATATTGATTAAGACCGATACTCAAATTTGCAAGAGAACAACCACATTCAAACACAAACAAGAGGTGGCACAATTTTTTCTCGAAAGGGTACAAAAATCATTTACAATTAAAGCGATGAGACACAAGCTCAAACATCCATAAAATACAGTGCCATAACAATCAATAACACAAAACCCAAATATATAGACAGAATAATAGTCACAAAAGGTGGGCCTCACCCACCACAAAACAAAAGCTATTTGTCCTCAAATGCAAGCAATAAAGTATCCAAAAGTTAATAAAAATAAGACAGAAAGGGAGGTAAAGAGAGATCCTATCTAAACAATCACTCCATCTGTCGGGGCATCAGTACCCAGTGTAGTACTCTAAACCTGGGCATCAGTGCCCGGAGTCACCTCAGAAATACCAGTTGCACTAGAGTCAACCAAAGGCGTATCTGCCAAAGAGTTCTGCACAACTGCATCGATCATGGCTTCCTCAGTCTCTGTAAAGCCCTCGTAAGAAACCTCCTCAGCAACCCCAAGGATCTCCTCATCTGTCTCCACCTCAGACTCGGGATCACCTGCCTCCTCAACTCTAACATTATCTCCGGTGGTAGCCGGAGGCATATCTGGCTCAACTGGCACATCTGGGATCTCCACCGTCCCAAAAATCATGGACATATCGGTGGACTTCAACTGGTCCACATCTTTCCTCAGTGCAACAATGACGACCTTTAGAGCTGTCACTTCCTCGGTTGCCCCTTGGCCACACTCACATACCGCTATCCTAGTCGCAAGGGCATCAATGGTAGCGCTCAAGGGTGTCACACCTTCAGCAAAGGTTGTTTGAATCATTCCCGGAATGGAGGCCTCAAGTCTGGCTGCACGATGATCGGTAAAATGGTCAAGATGCCCCATCCGGAGTAATGCATCCTGAGTGAGCGGGGGCCGGGAAACATCAACATCAGCAGATCTGGGAGGCAATGTAGCAACAGAGGAACTAAGGGTATCAAAAGGAACAACACTGGATGTACCTGAAGGCCTAGGGATCGGAGTAGGCAAATGTGTCTCTACAGGTAATATGTCTATGTCCATAACCGGGGAAGAGTCCACCGGGGCTGCCTTTTTCTTCTCCGCCTCGATTCTCCGTATATCAGTAGAAGATGTGGGAATCACTTCCACATCTTTCTTCTCATCTCTAGGAACCCGAGCCCATCTGCATAGCTCGGTGATCAACACCGAAAATGTGAGGGAAGTCTGGAACTGCTTGGCACTCATGAGCATCTCCTTTCCAATGATCATCCCTAAGTTCATCTTTGTCCCCGCAATGAGGCAGCCTAGGCAGGCTGCTTTGGCGTGGCAGAGAATAGACTCGTTTTGGGAGGACATGATCGTGTTGCTGATGAAGCCAAACCAATACATTGCTGCCATATTGAGGTTTTTCTTTTCAATAGCTGCCCCAACCTCAAGCCACTTGGGAGTGCCGTCTGATATCAACGGAGCCAACCACTGTTTCATGTTCTCCAGCGTCTTCGTCCTGATCTTTTATTGACAGTCATCCTCAAGTCTCGTAGTACATTCTAAGACGGCATTGATGGCAGAAAAATCACAGTGCACCTTCTTACCTTTGACAACCACATAGTCAATCGGCTTGAATTTAGTTGTCGACTTCTTCCCTTGTGGTATCAAGGTACTGTAGGCACTGTAGAATTCTCGAACCCAACTCGGAATGTATGGGCCACGGGGCTTGGTGAAAAGCTGGAATTTATAGAACTTCAGATAACTTATAATCTCTGGGTACCTATCAATCACTCCATCAGTAGACAGACGCTTCTCCTCGATAATGGTCCTCAGCCCTTCAGTCTTCAATCTGTTCGTAGACTTGGGAGGAGGACCCTGTACTGGTGGTGCTAGGACCACTGCTTGTGCTGGAGCGGGAGGAGAAGTAACCTGAGGGGTCCTGATTCTAGACGGATCATTAAGCTTCTTGGAACACAGCTATGCCCTATGTGCTGCTAGTGACTCGTCCTCCTCAGGCTTAGAAGTTGCAGCCTGATGCTCCTGGTTCTCACCCTCACTCTCAGAGGTGGTAAGGTGAGCAGCGTAGATACCGTCACTGTCGGAGCTGGCCTTCGGTGATGCATGTGCCTTTCCTTTCCCACCAGTTATGAGAAGTTTGGTGGCCTTGGCTATGGATGCAACTGCATCCTCATTGATTTTTATCCCTTTGGACCTCTTGCGGGGAGACATGTCCCTACCAGCTACCTTTGGTCTAGCCATGTCTGCAAAAACATCAAAAAGAGTTAAGACACAATTCAATCAAAAGCACAGAAAAATAGTTGCAGACAGACTCACCAAAATGGTCGGCGAGTCACCGAATCTCTTTGGCGAGTCAAATTGGGCTCACCGAAATGATTAGCTTAAAAAGTTCTCAGACAAATGGCATGTCGGCGATGGGAAGGGCCTTTTGGCGAATCGCCGACAACATTTGGCGAACAAATATTAGCCCGCCGAAAGTTACAGTGAAATTAAGGATTTGGGGCGCAGACAAATGGCGATCAAGAAAGACTTTCGACGAGTTGCCGAGTGCACTAAGCGAACTCAGGCTTCTCACCGAAAGTTACAGAACCTTTTTCAAGATAAGACATGAAATTAAAAGCGATAAGGTGAACTTCGGTGAACTGTCGAGTGGTTCGGCGAGCTCGACCCAGCTCGTCAAATGACCCAACGTGCCTACTTTCAACCCAACTTCCCAAATTCAATCCCGCAACCCCCGAAAACAAAATCAAAGCATGCATTATTACAATTAAATTAAGATCCATTACACCCATGCCTCCGGGATACTCAGACTTTTCCCGATACCCAAATCGAAACACGACTCTGACAATTGATCTAAGATCCAAACTCTAGACTCGTCCCAAGATATGACCCTGACTCTTGACCCAAAATTTGATATTTGAATTGGGATTCGATCCCGAACTCGACAATTAAACCTAGACACAATTCAGACGATCAATTCAGAATTTGACCCTAATACTCGACTTTGGATCTAACCTTACTCCCGATTCGAGACCCGACATTTAAAGTGGATCCAATCCTGATCCCGCTACTAACAGTCGACCTCGATGACTAATTCTGGAACCCAATCCCAACACTCAACCTGGGACCCGAATTCCAAATCAAGATCTGACCCCCAACATCTGATACGGTACCTGACTTTTGAATCAAGAGCTAACCCCGATTCTCAATCCAAAATCTGACTTTTAAACAAGGACCCAACTCCGTTCCAGGACCCGACTTTTGAATTGAGATCCGACCTTGATATTTGACCCCAACATTGGATTCCTACGATAGATAACCCGATTCTGACACCTGGTCTGGGACTCTACCTTGACTATCGACTTGAAACCTGACTTCGATAACCAAATCAAAACCCCACCCTAATACTTGGCACAAAATCCAACCTTGACACCTGATTCGGGATCCAACTCTAACTTGATATTTGGGAGTTGGGTCTCGTATCAAGATCGGGAGTCAAGTTTTGAATAAAAAAATCAGGAATTGAATTTTAGATAGTATCGAGAATCAGTACTCGAAACTTGAGGTAGGGTAGAAAGTTGAGGGGTGAGGCTGAAATTTTTTTTTGGAAATGTTTTCCTTATTTTTTGAAGGTAAGTAAGTTTCCTTAAATTTGAGGAAAATAAGTTGATTTGAAGAACATTTTTCCAAAACATTTAAGTCAATCTAACATTAGAAAGTTGGAAAATACACTTCAAGCCAGAAAATATTTTCCATCATACCAAACACACTCCTCCGTTCTAGATCCTAATGATTAAAACCTACTCAGACCAATTAAGTGTTCTAAATCTTAATGAAAAAAAATACGCTTAATAATCTAATGTTTGAACCATTCAGATTCAGACCTCGAAACAAATGAGGCCTAAATCTACATATGAGCAATTCTACTTTACCTCAAATGGAAGTACTGTACTAGCAGTGAAAGGAACACGAACATCATTAAACTTATAATGAAACAACACCACTAATGATTTGGGATTAGGATTGGGTTCTGAAGCTTCAACCTTCACCAAATCTCCAAAATTATAAATGACATCTACAAGATTGATAATTTTTTAGATCCTAATCTTCTCTTCAAATCTTAGTACCTTGATTCAACCTTAAAGTTATTTTATCTACTTTTATGTCATTATCTTTGAATAACACTTTAGTATGTGAGTTAACTTGTATTTTTATAGAGAAAGGGCACTTTAAGGCACAAATGGACCAAGATACCAAGGTTACAATCAAGATAACATACTATAAGTTCATCTAATTCATACAGCAGATTCAAGAAACGGATAGTCCGTATAACCAACAACAGGATCGGATATATAGAATGTCTCCCTGTTATACTTGTTGAGAGGAGCATTAACCTTGAATCTCTTTGGTAAATCCGGATTAGCCAAGAATAGACGTCCATACGCAATAAAATCAGCTCGATTTTCAGCAATGGCTTTGTTCCCATCATCCCTATGATATCCACCCGCGGCGATAAAAGTTCCTTTGAATGCCTCCCTCATGGGCATAAGACTTTATGAACAATCACAACTTTCATCGTCTTCATTTTTAATCCTAGGCTTGACCATGTGGCAGTATAAAATGTCATACTTGTTCAATGATTCAGCTAAGTAAAGGCTCAGGGTACTGGGATTTGAGTCCCCTGATTCCGCGTACTCTGCAAATGGGGAAAGCCTTATTCAGCTCCAATCTCATTGGCAATAGCTGCAACTATTTCAAAAGCGAATCTGCAACGATTCTCCAGAGAGGCTCCATACTGATCACTTCTGTCATTTACTTGGTCTTTCAAGAACTAGTCTATTAGATAACCGTGAGCTCCATGGATCAAAACCTACAAATTGAACAATAAGTACATGAAAAATGAAAGCCAACATAGAGAATGATTATTTGTCTCCAAAACACTAGTTGTTATAAGACCTCTGCCTTGTCAAAGGTGCCAAAACAATTCTGTAGATAAGAAATTCCTTGTATTCACATCACCAAATGCTATACTTCAAACAAACTACTGAAACAAAAGGCAGCAATTGCTGCTACAAAATCCTGTCGAAGAGGCAACAACTGCGAAAAAAGCAGAACATGTAAAAAACCACAACACATGAAGATGTATACAACATTTGGATTGCGCGCTTTTCTGTTTTCTATTTTCTCCGTTTTTATAACATGAATATTAACCCAAGAACTATAAATACCTCTTGAAAGCAAGAAGTTAAACCTAAGATGACGCCTTTAATGAAGTGTCGTTTTCTCATTCCCTCATTAGATGATGATTGAAGGCTAATACTGTGACTTTATTTTGATTAAGTGAATTTAGTTCCCCCAACAACATCCTTCAGTGCAATTTGATGTGAACTTTCTGTAGTTTCGTTTTTATTTGAGGGTTCAACGAGAAAATTATAGTTAACAACTAGGAATGTGGCCTTATAGGCGATAAATTATAGACACCTCCCCTCCTAACTAACAGTTTAAATCTAAAGATGTCTTCATTGGATATCCCTTTGAAAGTAAAGGGTAAAAGTTGTTAAGTCTGGATACCAGAAATGTAGTTTTCTATGAGCATGTCTGTCACAAGGTGTTTTTGCATCACCTCTAGAGCGTACTGTGAAGTTGAAAGCTAAGGAAGAAGTGACTCTATCTGACCCAACATATTATAGAAAGCGCATTGCCAAACTGAACTTTCTTACTAACACAAGATTAGACATTGCATACGGTGTCCAACACCTTATCCAGTTCATGCGAGACCCCAGGAAACCACATTTGAAGGCAACATTTCATCTGCTGAGGTATTTGACGAGTGATCATTTTCTTGTCCAAAGATCCAGATTGTACTATATAAGGGCCTACTATGACTCAGATTGTCCAGACTCTAGGAGATCGGTGAGTCGTTACTTCGTTCTGCTGGGAAACAGTCCAATCTGTTGGAAGTCTAAGAAGCAGGGAAATAGTTTCCTTGTCCTCAGCTGAAGCAGAATATATGTCACTAAGGAATGTAGTTCGAGAGTTGTCGTGGTTGTGTACACTCTTTACAAAATTGACCATTGCCTATCCTAAACCAGTCACAGTACTTTGTTAAGATCAGTCTGCCTTACACATTGCGAAGAACCATGTCTTTCATGAAAGAACTAAACACGTAGAAGTGGATTACCATTTTGTGAGAGACAAACTACAAGAAGGATTGATTTCGTTGTGCCATGTTGCTACACATGATCAGCTTGCAGATGTGCTTACTAAAGCTTTGAGAGGTCTAAAACATTCTGCAGTTACGAACAAGTTGGCTGTGAAGTACTCCCCTCCCAACATGAGGGGTATAAGAATCAGATATGCATTTGTATTGTGTAATTTACTTAACTGTGTATTAGTGCACCTATATTGTACGTTTAGTTTGAGTTAATTAGGAGTACGAATCAAAGAATACAAAATCATGAAAAATGGTTGAGGATTTTAAACAAGAAGAGTACCTATGAGATAATTGAAAGTTTTCCATTTTATAGAGAGTCAGCAAAGGAATTTCCTCTTCTTCTCCCCCTCTGTTGTTGCTCAATAATTACTCCACTTGAGGTTCGTTTGGGATAGTGCATTAGAAAAATAATACTTCATCCGTCCATCCCATATTAGTTGATCATCTTACTAAAAATAATTGTCACATATTAGTTGTTCGCATTAACTAAAATTTTCCTTTTTGAAAGAGTTCACATTTGCAATTAATCCTTCCATAGCGAGCAAGTATGTCAATTAAGTTCTTATTGAGTGTCAACTTTCAGAAAACATCTATCAGCAAACAATGTAGTATCACAGTTACAAACAATTCATGCCAGAACAATAAGGTATTCACTTCTTCGACAGCTTCTCCTTCATCCTCTGCACTGCACTTCTAAGAGTATCTTCATCTTTGCAGAACGTAAACCTCACAAGATTCTTTCCTTCTTCTGGATTTAGATAGAATACGCTAGTTGGAATGGCTACAACACCAACTTCCTTGATCAGGTATTCACAGAAAGCAATGTCATTTTCTAACCCAAAAGGGGTATGATCAACAACCACAAAGTACGTTCCACTCGAGGGGTACACTGTGAAACCAGCTTCCTTTAACCCCTCCACCAATATTGCCTTTTTGGCTGAGTAATCCCTCTTAAGCTCCTCATAATAAGAATCTGGGGTTCTAAGGGCAGTAGCAGATGCATATTGCATCGGAGTGGATGTTGCAAAGGTGAGGTAGGAATGCGCCTGTCTTACTCCCCAAGTCAAATGAGGAGGAGCTATTGCCCAACCTATTTTCCAGCCTGTTAGCGAAAATGTCTTTCCCAAAGAATTCATGGTTACAGTCCGTTCATACATCCCTGGAAGAGAAGCAATTGAAATGTGTTCCATTTCAAAGGCTAACTTGTCATAAACTTCATCAGCAAAAACTAGAACATCATTCTCAATGCACAGAGAGGCAATGACATTGAGTTCTTCTCGAGTGAACATCTTTCCAGTGGGGTTATGCGGAGTATTTAGGAGGATTGCTCGAGTATTCTTAGATACTGCTGATTTTAGCTCATCAATTGGAAGAGAAAAATCTGGCGGTCTTAAAGTAATACCCTTTATCTTTGCTCCAGCCATAGACAAAGTAGCTTCATAAGAATCATAAAAAGGAGCAAACAGGATAACCTCGTCACCAGGATTTATCAACCCCAACATGGTGGCAGCAATTGCTTCAGTACAGCCTGAAGTCACAGTAACTTCCTTTTCGGGGTCAACCTCAAGTCCACTGTCTTTCTTGAATCTAGCAGCCACAGCAGAATTGAGGTCTGGGACTCCATATCCTCGAGCATACTGATTTTTACCTTCCTTAATAGATTGAATAGCTGCTTCTTTAACAAAATCCGGGCCATCAAAGTTGGGGAAGCCCTGGCCGAGGTTTATAGCTTCATGCTTGATGGCTAGCATACTCATCTGGGTGAAAATTGTAGTTTTGAACTTCTCTAGGCGCTTGGCAACCTAAGAGAAACAGCAAGAATACTCAATCAGAAGGTAAATGAAGACACCCAATATCTCAAGAAAGATCATAGTCTTTTTCCCATCACTTCAAGAGAAATTTATGGATTATTGTATAGTTGGAGTCCAAAAAGTGACACAAGTGTGCAATCAATTATAAGATACAAAAAGAATAAATTGAAAGACTAATGAACTCATATCGGAGCAGTCTAAATAGTTTCCAACTTGTGGTGGTGTTAAACTCCAACTACTAGAATATGCTGTCTCAAACAAGCGTTTTTGTGCATCTAGGTTCTCAGAATACTTTATGGCAGACCTCAAGGCTTATGGCACAAGTGTATCTCAAAGTAAATCCTTCAGTTGCTTGATTTTCCATATGTCTTGCATCACAGCTGGCTGTAACTCTAGCATAAGGCTTTACAAGGAGAGAACTCGATGTTATCCAAAGATCCTCTAATTAAGCCTTATAGTTTAATTGCTTCATTTAAATAAGGATATACTAATGCAGTGTCATGTGCTGAAAACATAGGTTTCAGATAGCTGTTGAGATTGTTTTTAGATGGTGTTCATGAGAGTGAAAGATCACAACTTTTTTAACTGGCAACCATCTACTGTGCTTTAAGGGAGCTTTATTATTTACTATTCTAACTACCTTCAATGAGAATTTACACATTTTCTGGAGCAATTGTAGACCTTTCAATATTGTCATGCATAAATTTAACAACTAAATTCGACAAATTGAAGATAGAGTCACAGGAGATTCCTCAAATAGTCCAAAATCTTCCCAAATATTTATTCGATTGGTTTATCCTTCAACTTTTGGCACAACACCTTTTAACAGTACTGGTTATCACCCACGTAATTATATCGAAGAAGTTGCTAACATATTATTGAATTTGGCGTGAACCAAAACACAGGGAATGGTACCAATGGAGAAAACACTGGATTAGTTAGTATCTAACTAGCGATTAATGAAGATGAATTTACAATGGGAGACCAGGTTTCCAGTAGAGATGAAACTGTTGTGTGATTTCTTTTCAATTTTCTAAATCTTGGGGGGACAGAGTTCCTTGATATCAGCGCTGGTGAGGAGGTACCCAGTGGATTAGTCGAGGCATACAACAGCTAGAACGGACACTGCCATTATAAAAAAATATAGAATCTAACAGAAGTTCTCTTGACTTGTAAAACCTTTTCACAGTTTTGATAGTGGTTGCTAATGTTTTCTTAAAAATGATTTGGAGGGAGCCAAAAAAAAAAAAGGAATTTAGGGATGGACATTTATACAAACAAGGATGTCCAGATAAACTATGACTTCCATTCCTAGGGTGGCCCTTTTATGTCCAATGGTCTGAGACTTCAAGTTCTTTTTTTTTTTTTTGAAGGAAGAGTTTTATCAAATGAAATAAATCATCATGCAATAGAAAGGGAAAGAAATCTCCATGAACTACAAAAGAAAGGAAATTCCTTTTACAAAGACAAAAAAGATGAAACTCCACAAAACCAAAAAATTTACTCTTGTAGTGAGCTGATGAAATCTACCATATAGTCTGAGACTTCAAATTTTCGAATACGGTGAACACTAAAAGAAACAAATCAAGTAGCTTTTAAGAAGTAATTGAAGGAGGAAGCATGAAAATTACAAGACGACGCAGATACTGTTGACGGATATGGAAGTGCATTATGAAAGTAAATGGAGCTACAGATGTACCAAAGCACCTAAGATGAGGTGCAAACTGCAAACAATCGTTGAATCAAAGAGAATAGTATTGGAAGTTACAAACAACTGAAGATGGAGAAACCTTTAAAGAGTATAAGAGAGTGAAAAGAGAATCTAAGAATTAAGTGTAAGACGACTTCCACAAAAGTTAGGGACTAGGGAAATAGAAGGAGAAAAAGTATAAACTAACATATGACTTAGAGAGGAGGGTTAAAGACTTGATTCAAGAGAAGTGTACTAATAACTTCTTATTTTTTTGAGAAGGTAACGATTTGTATTATAAACCAGTACTACATTAGTACTGAAACTCCTTTACAATAACGTATGAAAATCTAGGAACAAAAACATGCAAGCCTAGCATGATTCTAATACTTCTAGGATTGCTTCTGCATCTACAGGGGAACTCTTTGTACACCAAAAACATAATAACAGAATACAATCTGTAGTGTACTAATAACATTACCAAACGAATTTTGATAGGAGATTATGAAATCAATGGAAGGAGATGTTGAATACACAGTATGAGAACAAATTAATATGTTCTCAAAGACTCAAACATTCAAAACGGACAAAAACCTTAACTACACTCATAAACCAAGACAATTGAAGCGAAGGAAGCCATGAAAAATATGAGAGGTACGACCACTTGTGTATGAGATGATATCCGTTTAAGGTTTGTAAATGCCCTCAAGAGGTCGGGGTATATGGCTAACCACCAACAATTCAAAGTGATATTAAATAGTATTAGAAAGAAGATAAAACAAGTAAAGAAAGAGCACCTTAGTTCTGAGACGAAAGAGCAATGAATATATTCAAAGTTATATATTGATGGTATTAAACCTATGAATGACACATAAAACTTCATGAATTCAATATTACAAGGGTGATAAAGATATTCCTTGGCTTTGAGAAAACATAGGATGAGTGATAAGAAAATCTTGTGCTTGAGAAGCAAAGAACTCATATCTAATATACAAAGACCATTGTGGACGCGTATGTATGACAGAGTGGTCACAAGTGTGACAATAGAAAGTGGAGATATAGTGAAATTTTACCATAAACATGGGTTTACACCACACATTTTTCTTGAGTCCACACTTATTTATCCTAGACATGGATGAGCTAACCCAAGATTATACCATGCGATTCCCTGGTACATGCTATTTTAGATAAAACTGTATTAATTGATCAAATAACAGCGTATCTAAAGGAATTATCTAAGCCTCTATCAACTTGATCAGGGATTGCGACATAGTGTGGACAAATCCCACTATTCTCATCTAATACAATAGTTCTTGTGATCATCCATGATCAAAGTCATATTTTTCAGTAAAAAACATTAGGGAAGCCTCCACATCTGTAACTGCACCAGATCTTGTAGGAGTCCCTTACATTCAGTGTAAAATCAAGATTATCTCAAAAGTTGAGCTGCAGCTTAACTACAAAAAAAAAAAAAAACTAAAACCTAACAACCTCAATGTTCTTTCATTGTGAAAGAGTGAAAAAGAAGAAGGGAAAAAAAGTTTCAATCTTTAATCTCTCTGCTAAACACCATCAATTACACAACAACTATTCTCCCCTAAAGTTATCAATTTGGAAGAGTCCCTTTAGAAGTCTATCAAATGCCAAGGCCAAAAGAAGAAGAAAACAAAATAAACAAAAGGGGTTACCTGAATAGGCTTAGGTAGTATCTGGGTTGACCTATCTTGAGTAGAAACAGCCTCATCATTCTGGGTTGAAGCGGTGGATAGAGTCGCCATTGAAGAAGGGTATTTTCTTGAAATGTTGGTGGAAAAAGTGCGGAGAATATAGGGTTTAAAGCTCTTCAATGGCTGCGGAAGGATTTCATGGGAATACTGAGGTGTCCAGGTACATCGAATTGCTTGAGAGATTCGCATTAGCAGAATCCGTATTTATTGGTAAGTGGTAGAAACTCATCCGATTCAAAATGGTCTTTATGTGTATTGACCTGCCATGAGATAAGAGATCAGCTTTGTTTGTTATGGAGAAAATGACTTTTACACCCTTTTAAGTTTGGAAAGTGGAAACGTGTAAAATGCTCTCACATCTTTGGAACAAATTGACCTGCATACACACTTCTTTCTTTTAGCTTCTAAAATACAAGGGGTAGTTGAAGGGTAAATTAGACTTTCTCAATTGTTTGAGTTCTACAATATAAGGGGTCGTTTAGTATAGTGTATTGGAGAAAATAATATTTGTATTAGCTTGGTGTTTTAGTGGTACCTTGTTTGGTACACTTTTCTAACCTATACATAACTAATGTTTGTATTAGTAGTGTAGACCTTTTTAAGCTTGGAAAGTGAAAACGAATAAAATGCACTCTCACATCTTTGGAACAAATTGACGTGTATTAGTAGTACCTTGTTTGGTACACTTTTCTAACATATGCATAAATAATGTTTGTATTAGTAATATAGACCCTTTTAAGTTTGGAAATTGGAAACGTGTACTCTCACATCTTTGGAACAAATTGGCGTGTATTAGTAGTACCATGTTTGGTACACTTTTCTAACCTATGCATAACTAATGTTTGTATTAGTAATATAGCTAGACCCTTTTAAGTTTGGAAATTGGAAAACTCTCACATCTTTGGAACAAATTGACGTGCATACTCACTTCCTTCTTTCTTTTAGCTTCTAAAGTACAAGGGGCAGTTGAAGGATAAATTAGACTTTCTCAATTGTTTGAGTTCTACAATTTAATGGGTCGTTTGATAGAGTGTATTGGAGAAAATAAATCTTGCATTAGATTATTGTATTAGTGGTTCCTTGTTTGGTACACTTTTCTAACATATGCATAACTAATGCTTGTATTAGTAGTGTAGACCTTTTTAAGTTTAGAAAGTGAAAATGTGTAAAATGCACTCACATCTTTGGAATAAATTGACGTGTATTAGTAGTACCTTGTTTGATACACTTTTCTAACCTATGCATAACTAATGCTTGTATTAGTAATATAGACTCTTTTAAGTTTGGAAATTGGAAACGTGTAAAATGCACTCTCACATCTTTGGAACAAATTGATGTGCATACTCACTTCCTTCTTTCTTTTAGCTTCTAAAATACAAGGGATAGTTGAAGGGTAAATTAGACTTTCTTAATTGTTTGAGTTCTACAATGAGGGGTGTACATGGTCGGGTTGGTTCGGATTTTTCAATTATCAAACCAAATCATTTATGTCAGATTTTTAAATTTATAAACCAAACTAAACCAATAAAACTCGAGTTTTTCAACCTCGAGTTTTTTCAGAATTTTTGGGTTTTTTCGGATTTTTCCGGTTAAGTATTCATACAAACATATAATTTACTTGTACTTCAAATATTTCTTTAGTCCTACCAAAATACAACTATCTAAGGTGTTTCTTAAGAAAATAACACAAAGAAATGACAATATCCAACAAAAATAATAATAATGAAATCGTAAAAAAAATTGCAAATTAACAAGTCATAATGAAAATGATCATAATTTAAAAAAACTAAATCATGCTAAAATAACTTTAATAAGTATTAGTTACATGACTAAATATTAAAGGAAATTAAAATTAGATTATGTATTTTAATTGTCTAAACCAATGTAAAACTAAAGAACAAATATTCAATATTATTGCCATTCTTAGTGTTGGATTGATTTTCTTTTTGCATTAGTATTAATT
>JAJOOO010021315.1:0-23813 GCA_029582685.1 Solanum piurae
TCATTGATGCCCTTCCCACCAACTCCTTTTCTTTTTGTTTTTTTTGTGTTGGAGCACTTTCTATCCAAATCTTTGTAACACCCCGCTACTAGAAAGACGGGGTGTTACAAACTCTCATTGATGCCCTTCCCACCAACTCCTTTTCTTTTTGTTTTTTTTGTGTTGGAGCACTTTCTATCCAAATCTTTGTAACACCCCGCTACTAGAAAGACGGGGTGTTACAAACTCTCATTGATGCCCTTCCCACCAACTCCTTTTCTTTTTGTTTTTTTTGTGTTGGAGCACTTTCTATCCAAATCTTTGTAACACCCCGCTACTAGAAAGACGGGGTGTTACAAACTCTCATTGATGCCCTTCCCACCAACTCCTTTTCTTTTTGTTTTTTTTGTGTTGGAGCACTTTCTATCCAAATCTTTGTAACACCCCGCTACTAGAAAGACGGGGTGTTACAAACTCTCATTGATGCCCTTCCCACCAACTCCTTTTCTTTTTGTTTTTTTTGTGTTGGAGCACTTTCTATCCAAATCTTTGTAACACCCCGCTACTAGAAAGACTTAGAATTAGAAAGAAATCATTTTTGGAAATAATCAAATTTGGGAAGTTTGACAAAAGTAAGCTAAGTATGAGTTTTGGGTCAACTTCAAACGACCATAACTCCTAGCTCAGGATGTGTTAGGTGTGCTACAAGATACCGTAGGAAATATCTTTAAATTATATTTCCAACGCCACCGAGTTTGCTCAATTTCGAGTTTGTATGAGGGAGATATGCCCATTTGAAGTTGAGTTGTCTAGATGAGGAAAGTCAAAACCGGATTTTAAAAGGGCATTTTGGCCTTTTCCTTACCCAATTGGTTTAATTCGTTTTTAGAAAATTATTTAGGGTCTAAACTGAATTGGTTCAGTTTACACAATTGTAAAATCACGCTAGAGTTTTAGAGAAAAGAACTCAAGAGGAAAAAGGAGAAAAAAAGGTCTAGATTCGTCGATTTCTTGAGGAATTGATTGCGGATTTCGCCAAGGATTCGATCCTAAGAGGTATGTGAGTTCACATAGTGGTGGGTTCGTTCACCCACGTGCCAAGCATGCTTATTTCAGTATAATTTTTGTCCTAAAAGATTGATAATTTGATGCTCTTGAGTTGTGATCTTGAATTGCTTTCGTTCTTGAATTTGGGATGAGATTGAGGAGTTCTTGAGAGTTTAATGCCGATTGTTAGAATTGTTTTGAGTTAGATTCTAGTGTATATATTTTGGGTATCTGAATCTAAAGAGAAATTGAGAAAAAGAATTGAATTTAATCGATTTAAGATCAGAAAATGAGTTGAAAAGTTCGTCAGGTTTGACTAAGGGGAACTGGCGCGGCACGCCCCCGTAGCGTTAGGAAGGCTGGGACAGCGCACCAGCAGTGCGCTAGAAATGGGTTCTAGTACTTTGGGGCTGGCTCCCCACGCCCGGGTCATCTGCCCCAACCATTTTTCATCGTTTAGCTCGTTTGAGTCCTTCTAAAGTATACTAACACTTCTTATTGATTCTAACTACTCTAAATGACTTCTAAACATCTAGAAATCATCCATAAACATGAATCATAACCTTGAATCCATAAATTCAAATTCAAGGAAGGTTAAGAGCCAAGTCTAAAAAGTTCATAGAGTCTTTTCAAGAAGTCTTTCGCAAATGCTTTAAACTTTCTTTAAGACTTGAGATTTGAGTTGAGTAAAGAGTATCAAATGAAGTTCATTTTCTTCAAAAGAATATCTGGGAACTATGTATTCCCAAAGAGTAAATGTTTTCACATTTAAACAAGAAAAGAAATACCGATTTCCAAAAGAGCCTATGAGCTAGTTTTTCAGTAAAGAAAAAATGCTTTCACAATTAAGCAAGAGAGGAAACTTTGATTTCCAAGAGAGCCTTTGAGCTAAGTTTTGAGAAATTATCTCAAACCACAGAAATAAGTTATGGTTTTAAACATATGAGCTAGTATCTTTTGGGAGTAGTATTGACCACCGATATGGGAAAGAGTTTAGACAACTCCCAGCCCCCATAAACCATGTATTCATCATGGGTTGAAAAAGGGTCATACTTTTTAGATGATTCCTTAGTCTTTTTAACATAGACTAGTGGATCCACTTAGTAGTTAGGTTCTATGCCATTGGCAAGGTATAGGACGGCCCTGACACTGTGAGGCAAAACCATATATCATCACATAGCTCTAAAGTGATGGTTGTCGGTTAGAGAAACTTCCACGGAAGTATTTTGTATTCTTATATACACAGAGTTAATTGTATTTTTATATATATCCAGAGTTTATATTGTATCTTGGCAAACATACAGAGTTACTATTGTATTTCTAAATACACAAAGTTGTTATCTATGTTTTAAAAGCTTTTCTTTTTATTGCATTTATATTATTGCTTTATATTGAAATGAGTTAAGTTGAGTTGAGTTGAGCTCAATTATGTTCTTTTAGTTCCTTTCAAGCTTATGTCTTGTTTTAGAATTCACCTCGCATGCTCGTACATTCAATGTACTGATGCCATTTGGCTTGCATAGTTGTTATGATGCAGAGACAGGTAACCAGGAACAACATCCATCGCTTCGTTGATTCTAGTTGAGCTTCAGTGTTGTTGGTGAGCCTCCTTGCTTCCGGAGGACCCCTTTTTATTACTTTGTTAGTTAGTTCATTAGGATGTCGTGGGTCTTGTCCCAACGTCCATCTCAGTTGTTAGAGGCTTCATAGACAGTTACTTGATGTTAGTTCTTGAGTCTTTCCATTCCTGGTTTGATGTTTGAGACTTGAGTGCCATTTTGGCTAGTGACTGTTTCTTTATACATTCTAAGTTATCTATTGAGATTTCAGTTTACTTTTTAAAGTACTTTTATCATGAGTAAATCTTCCGCTAAGAGTCTAGCCAGACCAAGGGTTCGCTTGGGGCCAGCAATGGTTTTCCAGTGCCAGTCCCGCCCAGAATGTAGGCTTGTGGTATGACAAACTTGGTATCAGACACAGAGTTCAAGAGTCCTAGGGATTCTATGAAGCCATGTCAGTTGAGCCTGGTTATCGGTGTGAAGCGCGCCATATTTATAATTAGGAGGCTGCGACACTTAGGAATTTTCTCACTTCTTTCATACTCTTTTTGTGCGATAGATTTCATCTCTATAAAGTCTTTTTGTAACTCGTGCTTGTGCATGTATTTTAATTGATCATGCCTCCACGAATAGCTATCAGAGGTAGTCCGCCAGAAGGAATGTTCAACCACAGGAACAAGGGGTACCTAATGCACCAAAAGTGCAACCCCAAGGAGAGGTCACCAATGCTGAATTTCGTGAAGCTATTTAGATGTTAAGTCAAGCTGTGACCAATCAAGTTGGACAGAGAGAGAATCGACAGGAAGTGGCTGATACTTTAAGGATCCGTGAGTTCTTAAGGAGGAATCCTCCAAGCTTCACTGATTCAAGTGTTACTGAGGATCCACAAAACTTTGTTGAAGAACTTCAGAAGGTTTTTGAGATTATGAATGTTGCTGATGTTGAGAGGGTGGAACTAGTTGCACACCAAATGAAGGGTGTCACTAGAATCTGGTTTGATCAATGGAAGAAGAATCAAGCTGAGGGTGAACCACCTGTGAGTTGGAGGAGGCCTTCTTTGGGCGTTTCTTTATCCGAGAACTGAGAGAAGCAAAGGTACGAGAGTTCCTCACTCTTAAGAAGGATTCTTTGAGTGTTCTAGAGTACAACCTGAAGTTCACCAAACTTTCCCGCTATGCTCCAAAGATGGTTGCTGACATGAGCAACAGGATGAGTTTGTTCATTGCTGGGTTGTCTCGTCTGTCAAGTAAAGAAGGCAAGGCAGCTATGTTGATAGGGGATATGGACATAGCAAGACTAATGATCCATGTGCAACAAGTTGAGGAGGAATAGAGAAGAGTTTAAGAATAAGAGGGCTAAGACATCAGGGAATGAGTTCGGGCACCAAAAGAGTAATGTGAACCGGTCTTCCTTCCAACATAAACAAATGGGACATGATCCATCATCTGCTAGTGCACCTGCACCAAGAAACAAAGGTGAGTACAATAGTCAGAATTCCCAAAATTTCAAAGCAAGACCTACGCATTCTCAAGGAAGTATGGGACAAAGGGGTACTAAGACTGCTGCATGTGCTAAGTGTGGTAGGATCTACTCAGGGGTGTGTCATGATGACTCCACTCGTTGCTTCAAGTGTGGTCAGAACGGTATTTTTATGAGAGAGTGCCCTAAGAACAGACACGATAATAGTAATGGAGGTAATAGAGCCCATTCTTCTTCAGTTGCTCCACCAGACAGAGTTGCATCTAGAGGATACACTTCAGGGGAAGGCGGAGGAGCAAACCGTCTTTATGCTATCACTAGTCACCAAGAGCAAGAGGATTCAACAGATGTTGTCACTGGTATGATCCAAGTCTTTAACTTTGATGTTTATGCTTTTGCTAGATCTAGGAGCGAGTTTAGCTTTTGTGACTCCATATGTTGCGATGAATTTTGATTTTCTTCCTGAGCAACTTCTTGAGCCCTTCAGTGTTTCTACACCTATTGGTGAGCCTATTCTAGCAGAGAGAGTCTATCGTGACTGTACCATTTCCGTCAATCACAAGAGCACCATGGCTGATTTAGTTGAGTTAGACATGGTAGATTTTGATGTCATTCTAGGTGTGGACTAGCTTTATGCATGTTATGCCTCAGTTGATTGTAGAACTCGAGTTGTCAAGTTCCAATTTCCTAATGAGCCAGTTATAGAGTGGAAGAGTAGTTCAACAATGCCAAAGGGTCATTGTATTTCGTACCTTAAGGCGATAAAGTTAGTTTCCAAGGGGTGTGTCTATCACTTAGTCTGAGTTAATGACTCTTCGAGGAATGAGAAATATCATGCTAGTCATCTCAGAGTAGTTCTCCAAACTCTAAAGGATAGAGAGTTGTATGCTAAATTCTCTAAGTGTGAGTTTGGCTTGAGTTTGTGCCATTCTTAGGTCACATTGTTTTCGATGATGGAATTAGAGTTGATACTCAGAAAATAGAGGAAGTGCAGAATTGACCTAGACCCACATCTACAACTGATATTAGGAGTTTCTTGGGGTTGGCTGGATATTATAGAAGGTTCGTCGAAGGGTTCTCATCTATTTCATCTCCTTTGACTAAGTTGACTCAGAAAACAGTGAAGTTTCAATGGTCTGAAGCTTGTGAGAAAAGCTTTCAGGAATTGAAAAAGAGGTTGACTACTGCCCCAGTATTGACCTTACCAAAAGGTACATAAGGTTTTGTTGTATATTGTGATGTGTCCCGAGTTAGACTGGGATGTGTGTTAATGCAGAATGGTAAAGTTATAGCTTATGCCTCGAGACAGTTGAAAGTTCACGAGAAGAAGTACCCAACCTATGACCTAGAGTTGGCTGCCGTAGTAGTTGCTTTGAAAATATGGCGTCCTTATCTTTATGGTCTTCATGTAGATGTGTTCACCGATCATAAAAGCCTTCAGTATGTGTTTAGTCAGAAAGAGCTAAATCTCAGACAACGAAGGTGGTTAGAGTTACTCAAAGATTATGACATGAGTATTCTTTATCACCCAGGTAAGGCTAATGTTGTTGTTGATGCCTTGAGTAGATTATTTATGGGCAGTACCGCCCATTTTAAGGAAGATAAGAAAGAGTTAGAAAAATATGTGCATAGACTTGCGCGATTAAGAGTTTGACTAATGGATTCCACAGAAGGATGAGTGGTGGTGATGAATGGGGTTGAATCTTCATTAGTGTCAGAAATGAAAGAGAAACAAGGCCAAGATCCTATTTTTCTTGAACTGAAGGCAAATGTTCATAATAAAAAAATAATGACTTTTGAACAAGGGGGAGATGGTGTATTGAGGTATCAAGGTAGGTTGTGTGTACCAAGGGTGGATTAACTCCAAGAAAGGATCATGGAGAAAGCACATAGCTCCAGATATTCTATCCATACAGGTTCCATAAAGATGTATCATGATTTGAGAGAAGAATATTGGTGGAATAGTATAAAGAAAAGTATTGTTGAATTCATTGCTAAATGTCTGAATTGTCAACAAGTTAAAGTAGAGCACCAAAGGCCCGGTGGTATGACTCAGAATATAGAACTTCCAGAATGGAAGTGGGAGATGATCAATATGGATTTAATCACAGGTTTACCAAGGTCTCGCAGGCAGCATGATTCTATTTGGGTGATTGTTGATAGAATAACTAAATCATCCCACTTTTTACCGGTAAAGACTACCCATTCAACAGAAGATTATGATAAGTTGTATATTCCAGAGGTATTCAGACTTCATGGGGTTCCGATATCGATTATTTCAGATAGAGGAGCACAATTTACAACACAGTTTTGGAAGTTATTCTAGAAAGGCTTGGGTTCAAAGGTGAACTTGAGTACTGCTTTACATCCTCAGACAGATGGTCAAGCAGAGCGCACTATTCAGACTTTAAGATATGTTGAGGGCCTGTGTGATTGATTTCAAGGGTAATTGGTATGATCACCTACCTCTAATTGAGTTTGCCTACAACAATAGTTACCATTCTAGCATCCAAATGGCTCCTTATGAAGCTCTTTATGGGAGAAGATGAAAATCTCTTATTGGATGGTTTGAAGTTGGTGAAGCTGGGTTGATAGGACCAGACTTAGTTCATCAAGCTATGGAGAAAGTAAAAGTTATTCAAGAGAGGTTTAAAACAGTGCAGAGTCGTCAAAAATCTTATACAGATGTTAGTAGAAGGGACTTAGAGTTTGAAGTAGATGATTGGGTTTACTTTAAAGTTTCACACATGAAGGGTGTTATGAGATTTGGTAAGAAGGGGAAACTTAGTCCCAAGTATATTGGTCCTTACAGAATACCCAAGAGGATTAGCAACATAGCTTATGAGTTAGAGCTACCACAAGAGCTAGCAGTGGTTCATCCGGTATTCTACATCTCTATGCTGAAAAAATGCATAGGTGATCCTTCACTTATCATACCTACTGAAGATACTGGTATCAAGGATAGCTTATCATATGAGGAAATTCCTGTTCAGATTTTAGATTGCCAAGTTCGCAAGTTGAGAAATAAAGAAGTAGCATCAGTCAAAGTTCTATGAAGAAATCAGTTTGTTGAGGAAGCTACTTGGGAAGCTGAGGAGGATATGAAGAAAATATACCCACATCTCTTCGAATCCGGAGAATTTCCAAATTAAGGTACTAATCCCTTTCTTGGCTTTTATTTTAATTTGACATGTTGTATTTACATTTTCCTTGTTGGATGTTTGAGCTGGGTGTTAGATGTTACGCCTTAGCCTACCAAGAGTAATCTCATTCGAGGATGAATGTTCCCAAGGGGGAGATATTGTAACACCCCACTACTAGAAAGACATAGAATTGGAAAGAAACTATTTTTGGAAATAATCAAATTTGGAATGTTTGACAAAAGTAAGTTAAGTATGAGTTTTGGGTCAATTTCAAACAAACATAACTCCTAGATCAGGATGAGTTAGGTGTTCTACAAGATACCTTAGGAAAGATCCTTGAATTATCTTTCCAACACCACTGAGTTTGCTCAATTTTGAGTTTGTACGAGGGACATATGCCTATTTGAAGTTAGGTTGTCTAGATAAGGAAAGTCAATCGGATTTTAAAAGGATATTTTGGTCTTTTCCATACCCAATTGGTTTAATTCGTGTTTAGTGAATTAATTAGGGTCTAAACTGAATTGGTTCAGTTTACAAAATTGCAAAATCATGCTAGGGTTTTAGAGAAAAGAACTCAGGAGGAGAAAAGAGAAGAAAAGGTCTAGATTCGCCGATTTCTTGAGGAATTGATTGTGGATTTCGCCAAGGATTCGATCCTACGAGGTATGTGAGTTCACATAGCCGTGGGTTCGTTCACCCATGTGCCAAACATGTTTATTTCAGTATGATTTTCGTCCTAAAATATTGAGACTTTGATGTTCTTGAATTGCTTTCATTCTTGAATTTGGGATGAGATTGAGGAGTTCTTGAGAGTTTAATGCCGATTTTTAGAGTTGTTTTGGGTTATATTCTAGTGTATATGTTTTGGATATCTGAATCTAAAGAGAAATTGAGAAAAAGAATCAAATTTAATCAATTTAAGATCAGAAAACGAGTTGTAAAATTCGTTAGGTTTGATTGGGGGGAAGCCCCGTAGCGCCAGGAAGGCTGGGGTCGCACGCCAGCAATGCGCCAGACATGGGTACTAGTACTTTGGGGCTGGCACCCCGTGCTGGGAACGCGCTCAGATCGTCTGCCCCCACCCATTTTACGTCGTTCAGCCCGTTTGAGTCCTTCTAAAGTGTACTAACACTTCCTATCGATTCTAACTAGTCTAAATGACTTCAAAACATCTAGAAAACATCCATAAACATGAATCATAACCTTGAATCCATAAATTCAAATTCAAGGAAGGTTAAGAGACAAGTCAAGAAAGTTCATAGAGTCTTTTCAAGAAGTCTTTTGCAAATGCTTTAAACTTGTTTTAAGAGTTGATATTTAAGTTGAGTAAAGAGTATCAAATGAAGTTCATTTTCTTCAAAAGAGTATATGGGACTATGTATTTCCAAAGAGTAAATGTTTTCACATTTAAACAAGAAAGGAAACATCGATTTCCAAAAGAACCTATGAGCTAGTTTTCAGTAAAGAACAAATGATTTCACAATTAAGAAAGAGAGGAAACTTTGATTTCCAAGAGAGCCTTTGAGCTAAGTTTTGAGAAATCATCTCAAACCACAGAAAGAAGTAATGTTTTTAAACATATGAGCTAGTATCTTTTGGGAGTAGTATTGAGCACCGATATGGGGGAGAGTTCAGACAACTCCTAGCCCCCATAAACCATGTAGCCATCATAGGTTGAGAAAGGGTCATACTATTTAGATGATTCCTTAGTGCTTTTTAGCATAGACTAGTAGATCCACTTAGTAGTTAGGTTCTATGCCCTTGGCAAGGTATAGGACGGCCCTGACAACGTGAGGCAAAACGTTGTACCATCACATAGCTCTAAAGTGATGGTTTAGGATATCACGTGCCTTAAACCAATCAACTAGTCACTCCAAGACATGAGTCTTCCCCTTTCGACCAATGTCAAACGCCACACAATCTATATCAATCAACTATTAACAATAAATTTCCAAAAACAACAATACCAAACTCATACACTTAAAAAATGGATCAATCAACAAAACTCAATCCCGAAAATGAAGTTCTACGCGAAATTCTTTACTTGAAAATGATACTCAAGGATTTAGAAACTCATGGGTGAAAACCATTTCGAAAAAGGAATCAAAATAAAATCACAATCTTCATTTTAGTGTAAACTTGAGTTCTTGGAAAACCTTGTCATTTGCCAATCAAAATCTCAATTTTTGATGTTTAATCCATAAAAATAAAAGAGAAATGAAGTTTTACAATCACAAAAGGTTACCCAAATGATTTAGCACAAGAAATATTTACAAAATCACCTTCAAGGGTTTTGCCAGGCCCAAAAATGAAAAATGGGACTTAAACCCCAAAATTTGTAGACATAAATCCCTCTCTGTTGTCGAAAAAGCGACCTTGGGTTTGCAAAAGCAAACCCCGCAAAAGTGGAAACCTTCGCTTTAGCAAACATCATGATCGCGACCCATGGATCGCTTAAGAGAACCCCACCTAACTGAGACCATTCGATTTCGTGACCACGGTCTCGCTTCCGCGATCCTCCCGATGGCTAAAACGTAGCACACAAGTACCACAAAAACCAGCCAGCTCTACTAACATTGAAAGGACCCTCAAGATTCATTCAGAACCTCGTGCACACAAACCACATATGAAAATCAATCATACTCGACGTTCTGGACTCAAAATGAATCGTTGAAATACTATCACTACCCAAAGTATACCCTAGGTGTAACATTGCACATAGAGGAGGCTAAAAGAAGATTGTATGAATTGATGTTATGACATCAAAAGAAGATTAGTGTCATCAAAGATGACCCAGCCTATCCATGAGTGTTCAGCACTATAGAGAAACAAAAATACCCCTATGTGATATCAATTTTCAATCCTCGCACCCCTAGATTACTTGTTACTTGTTTGAATTTCTAAAATTTCTGAAGTTCTAATCAGAAATTCTTTACTTGAAAATGATACTCAAGGATTTAGGAACTCAAGGATGAAACCCATTTCAAAAAAGGAATTAAAATCAAATAACAATCTTCATTTTAGTTTAAACTTGAGTTCTTGAAAAACTTTGTCATTTGCCAATCAAAATCTCAAATTTTGATGTTATGAAAGAGAAATGGAGTTTCACGATCACAAAAGGTTACCCAAATAATTTAGCACAAGAAATTCTTTCAAAATCGCCTCCAAGGGTTTTGCCAAGCCCAAGAAATAGAAAATGGGGCTTAAACACCAAAATTTTCAGACATAAACCCCTCTCTATGGTCGCAAAAGCGACCTTGGGTTCACAAAATCAAACCCCGCGAAAGTGGGGACCTTCGCTTTAGCGAACATCGTGATCGCGGACCATGGATCGCTTAAGTGAACCCCACCTAACTGAGACCATTCGCTTTTGCAACAACGGTCTTGCTTCCGCGATCCTCCCGATCGCGAAAGCAAAGCACACAAGTACCAGCAAAACCAGCCAACTCTAAAAATATCAAAAGTAGGGTTGTTCATAACCGAACTGAAATAGAAAATTCGAATCGATAATTTGTTTATTGGGTCAATGGTTTAATGGTTCATGCTTCGATTTACTATAAACCTCTTATCGGCTTATCAGTTCAGGTCTCGGTTTGACCTTATTCTAATTGGGTGTCCCGATAACCCGTTAAGAAGTTTAACTAATTACATTTATATCACTTAATGCCTTAGGCACTTTTAGCCTTTAGGATTTACACTCCAGTCTCCAAACTCTTTACAATGACTTTATAGTTGACACTTAAATTTCACAATAATATTCCAAAGCCGTGACATCACTCATTGATTCACTGTCACTACTCTCACACCGACAAGTTATATTGAATATCAATCTCTAAGTGTCGAAATTGACTTTCAAATGGTTGGTTCCCTTACTTTAAGTCTTTGTTTTTATCTTCTCATTACAGTGTGAGTCACTGAACAATACTACAATCTACAATGATTTTTTTATTATTATTAATGGTCTCATGATCATCAATCGTTAGTAGTGTTGTAATGGTTTCTGTTTATAGTTCATATCGAAATTGGCTTGATTGTTATGAGGAATCCTTTGGAGTTTGCTTGTTTGGGTAATATTGACATTTTTTTCAAGGTTAATATGGAGTTTTATTAAATGTTTTATGTAGTAATAGACTAACAGGGAAAAGTTCGTCAGTGACTACTAGCTACTACATACTATTAATTAGTGATTAGTCCATTAGTAATTCTTAATGAAAATTGTGTGAACTGTTAACGGTTAATCCGATAACCGAACTGATAACGATCACTAACCGATAAACCGATATCTTAACAGTTCCATAACGTTTTAGCATGATTACGAATCGATCATCGATAAGTAAAACCGATAAATTCGAAAACCGAACCGAACCAATCGATACACAACCCTAATCGAAAGGACCCTCAAGATTCATTCAGAACCCCGTGCACACAAACCACATATGAAAATCAATCATACTCGATGTTCGGGACTCAAAGGAATCGTTGAAACACTATCACTACCCAAAGTATACCCTAGGTGTAACATGATAGATGAGACCGAAAGGAGATTGTATGAACTGATGTTATGAGATCAAAAGAAGATTAGTGTCATCAAAGATGACCTAGCCTATCCATGAGTGTTCAACACTATAGAGCAACAAAATTACCCCTACGTGATATCAATTTTCAATCCTCACACCTCTAGATTACTTGTTACTTATTTGAATTTATGAAATCTTAGTTTAATTGTGACTCTTGATACCAAAATTCATTTCGTAAATTTGGTGGAATCATTCACCCATTGTTCTTATTGCTACAAATGAATTGATTTACGTTCTAAATTTCTTGATAGAATTCTTTGCACTATATCACTCTTTGTGGGATTCGACCATGACTCTTAGTTGGGTATTTTATATTGACGACGATTTCTTACTCTTTGGATATGTTTAGAGAGTAGTTTGAGTGTTATCACCCTGACACGCAAGCTAGGACACAACCCCAACGACAGATCCGAAATCCGACCATGTAATCTGACCCAGGACTTGATCCCGACTTTTGACCATTTACCCGACATTCGAATTACAACAAGATATCTGACCTAGGACCTGACGCGACACTCGAACTTGAACATGAAACATCAATCCAGGTTTCGACTTTAACACTCAAATCAAGACCCAATTTTCAAACAAAGATCCGACCTTGACAACCAACAATCGATACAAGACCCAAGATTCGACTTTCAGATCAAAATTTTGACCCTACCTTCTGAACCGGGATCCAACCACACCTGATTAGAAACCTAACTTTCGACTAAGATTTAAAAAAAAAAAATTAATTTCTTTTGTGTGTGGGGTCCGGGGGTTAGGTAAAGGGGTAAAAGAATAAAAATATTTAAAATTTGAAAATATTTTTCAAAAACAAACTTTAAATTTTTTTTAGGGAGGGGGGTAAAAAAAAAAATTTAAAATTATATTTTTAGGGGGTTCGGCGATAATGGTGGGGTAAAAAAATCAAAATTTGAAATTAAAACTATTTTTAAAAAAAAACAATCTTTAAATAATTTTTTTTGGGGGGGTGTGTGTGTACGTGAGTTGAAGAAAATAAAGTTTTGAACAAACTTTTCATTTATTTTGTGGAGGGGCAGGGTAGGGGCAGTCAGAGGTTGGGCGGAAAAAAACCCGTTCTAAAATTTAAATTATTTTTCAAAAATAATATTTTAAGTTAAGTTTTTTTGGTTGGAGAGGTGCCGGTTCAGGGGTAGAGGGGCCATAGTAGGGATAAAAGAAATTGATTTTTAATGAATAATATATTTTTTTGAATGGGTACAATCAGGGTACAATGTGGGGTAAGAAAAAATAATTATAATTTGAGATTGGAAGAGTGTTTCTAAAAATGTGTTTCTTAATTTTTGAAGAGAAGTCATTTTTCTTAAATTTGAGGAAAATAAATAATTTGAAAAAACATTTAAACCAATCAAACATGAGAAAATTGAAAAACCTTTTCCAAAAAATATTTTTGTGCAAACCAAACACACCCTAAGTCTTTAAAGTTCCTATAACCTGAAACCTGTGACACCAAAATTTTAGTATAATATGTTATCTGCACTTTCCTATGAAGCTTGGTATTGTTGAGACTTCACTTCCCTCATTATTACTTCCGCTTATTGATTTGATATTCAATATGGGCGAAAGGTCAACTTACCTATCGGTGAATTAAGTGAAGATGCTATCATGAGTTTGAATTTTGAATCGTGACAAAAACCATGTTAAAAATAATGAACTCGACATCTAGAATGTAGACAGCATAAAATAAAACTAAATATCAAGTAAACAATGAATCGAGATGGATATCCCTCCAATATCATGACAAAAAAAATGAACCTTAAATCTAATTCAACCTTAAAAGCTAGCTCGTGACAAGAAGATTGTTTGAAACAATGTAAGTTGATCAACTACACCTTCCTACAACAAATGTCGGACTCAACATGTATGCCCATATCAATATACTACCGTAGACTTAAACATAAAATAAAACGATAAAAGTAGCTCATAAAAAGACCAAACTAATCAACTCAAGAAGTAACTATTTTTATGTAATTAAAGTACATCATCACTTAAACAGATTATCAAGCAAAAAAAATCACTCTGCAGATATAATAGTTGATTACATAACATAAATCACCATATAGATAATAAATATGTCAATAACATTAAATTTGCTTCAGATTAAATAATGACTCTTCAGTCAAAATAGTAAACCCTCTCTGTTAAAGTGCTCTTCAATTCAATAACTCTCTCCGAATCTCACTTGCATACATACAATGAGAAGCGGCCAGTTCGGGTCTGATGGAGACAAACTTGCAAATCTGACTACTTATAAAATTACACAAGTTTGTAATCTTATGTAACACATTGAAATGAAAAATAATCAAATATAACTTTAACAAATGGTAATACCAAGATTTTGAAGTCAAAAACACTATGGTAATACCAACTTCAACAGGTATATAATCTCCAAAGTTGCTTATAACCTAAAAAGTAAGTCAGATTCACGCTCTCCACAAGCAAAGAGTTAGTTTTACCTCCTCCCAACCTCTCAAACTGAATGGATCTTGTTGACTCATTAGGAGCTTAATTTTTGTAGCTTAGATTTGACCATGTCCACTTGTTCTGTCCAAAAGAAAAAGACAATGAAGATGAAAACAACATACGGAAAAAGTGATCAGTACAAAAACTGCTTGAATCCATTCACAGATAGAATATTTTACTTTGTTCTGATGTTGTTGCTTTCTGAACAGTTGTACGGAATAATAGATTGCCATTTCTCTGGTAGACAGCCTAGTGATGAAGTAACAAAGTACATCCTCGTAAATTAATAAAAACTTGACTGATATTATTACAAAGGTATATCATATATCCACATTTATACCTTATTTATCATACATGAACAAAGTGCTTCAAATTTAAGAGGATAATACAACAAAATAGATCAAGGAACTCATCAGTTCAACTTGTGATAATTGAAAGAATCGAGGTATTAAAAAACTCAAAACTACTTTAGTTGTTCATGCCACCATGTAAAGACCTCCATTTCATAGGATAAAGGCTTGACAAAAATCCTACCGACTCCACCCCACCATTGCCTCCTTTATCTTTTTGGAGAATCCCAAGAGGGAACTGGAAAGTGATTGAATAAAACTGCTAAGCACCCTACACATGTTCTAAGCCATCCATTCAATTATCTAAGTAGATTTAATGAGTAGGGACAGCGGAATGTAAGACCATACCAGACAGGGAAAAGGAGGATTAGATATTTCATCAATCACCAGTTAAACACAATTTGCTCATCTGTTGAAAAGTACCATCCAGACAGTGATGTTAATCTGTAAATATCATTAAAGCACCTTCTGGTTGCAAGCTTTTTAATATAAATATCTTTTAACGATGAAAAAATATATGCCCAAATTATGATTTATCCTAGCTTTTGCCTTAATTTAGAGATCATTGTTATTGTATCGAATATAACGGTCAATTTTGGTCAAATTACTGCAAAATAGATTGACCATATCTGGTACAGATCCCACACCCATGTCATGTCAACACGGGGGCGGCACCGAAAGTGTAGATTCCATGCAACTTAGAGGAAAAGTGGACCAAGACATAGAATCAGATAGAAATTGTGTCGTGTTGTCTTGCTTTGAGTAAGGTTTGCGTACATTCTACCCTCCCTAGACCTCACTTGTGGGATTCCACTGGGTATGCTTTCGTTGTTGGTGTAACATGCTTGAGTTTATGTGACGTAGAAGCTTTGCTAAATTTTCTCAACTCCTGTCATTTGTAATAGGAGCTATCACTATTCTTCCTGCACCTTCTTTATGCCTTCCATAGGAATTAAGACTCGCCCCAAAAAATGAAACGATCGACTCATTTTTGTGAGGATCATACAAGTTTTGAAACTAGCACTGATGGATCTTTCCGGTGGAAGAGTAGTTGACAGATCGTAAAAGAAGAAACCAAAGATGAGCAAAGGGAAATGAACTTTTTCTTTTCTTTTTTTGATGAAAAGCAGGGGTTAAGGAACTTGTTTTCGTCAAATTCTCATTATGACATTTCTACATCTGCATTAAAGAATTCCCTAATCAATCTCACTTGATGGAGATAGGAAGATGCTGCATTTGAGATTTTTTGACAACTTTATCAAAGCTATAGTTCTCCTTGATTTCTTTTATTTTCTCATTATGTACCTTTCTCTTTACTCTCCAATGCTTCAGCCACTTCACCACTCTCAAAAATTAGCTAAACATTGAAGTATAGATCACTACTTCAAGAATGCACATGCAATTGAAAAAAACTTGACATTACAGGTGCATAGCAACTTTAAAATTATTGTGATTAACAATAACTGAAATCTAAATTTCCACTTCAAAAAAAAGGAACTGAATTCTGAATTTGAATTAGAACCCCTTCATCTTTACACCAACAATACAAATTAGACAAAAGCAATCTTTTTATATCTCTCAACTCTTAAGCTCTTTTCATGACCTTGATTTATCCCTCTGTTAATATCATTCTAATTCATCCAAAAACACATAGTAGGCACTTCCAATGCTGCTTTCATTCCCTCAAATTTTGCTATAGTTGTCGGTGCCCTAATATGAATGTCAAGTAGAGAAAACAGTACGGCCAATCTACAGCATTATAACAAGTCATTAGATCTTTTCAACTGCTTTGGACACGCAACACTAATTCATAACAGTTCATTTTACATTCTTAATGTGATTGGATTTACACGCATAGAGAGAGTACTAATAACTGGTCTGTTCTAAGCTCTCCATCTCTCATTCTTGTGGAACCATATATCTTTTGCATTAATTCACGCATCTCTTCTCATTCAGGTCTTGAATGGGTATTCTTACACTAATTTCTGAAGATTTTCTCATTTATAACCACAATCCAAATATTTCAGATGGTAAACACTTGTGAATTGCAATATGAAGGACGCGATCCAATGTCACACTCTAAAATCCTTGTAAATCCACTAGCTACAATTTCTTCCATTTATCTATCTAAGATTCCACACCAAAGTGAATGACAACAAGAATAACGGAGACCTACCTTATACCGCTAGTACTACCAAAAAAGGGACTATGGATTCCATAAATTACTGAGAACCTTCATCCCCCAAATCCAAATTGTCAAGTAAGTGCATCAAGCAATCTTAATCCTCATATTTGTAAGTCCTTACTACCATTCGGCTTGCATACCAAGTTTGGTTCTACACTCACTCATTACTCATTAGATATCAATAATCAATGAGGATCTTCCATATTTTCTACAAAAATATTCTGAAATGTGGAAACTAACTAGCCGACAACAGACTTAAATCAAACATTTTAAAATGTGGATGTTAACTATCAATAATTGACTTAAATCAAATATTTTTAAATGTGTACATTGACTAGCCAACAACAAACTTCAATCTCACTGATAGTACCTTGGGTATAACCGTGGTACATGTTTCCTATTAAAAAATAGGTTTTATACCCTCTCTGTCCTGTGCTCCGGTCTTCTTTTGGTTAGTATAAATGAGTAGCAAGTATGCTCAATGCTTCCCAACAATGGTGGAAAAGTGCCATCATAAAAGTATCTGATCCCGGTGCCTTATCTCCCAACAGAACTCTTTATTGCACCCACCTCTTCGTCCAATCTAAAAGGTTTTTCAAATGTCTCCCTATCATCCAGATTGACTTAAGAAATCCGTCTACAAGTGACATTTCACCTATGTTCTTGTTTACAGCCTCTTGACGGCATAGTACTGGACCATTCCTTTTCTTATATCCTTCTCATCTTACAGCATCGCCAATCAATGTCAAACCTATCAATGTAATGGAGATTTCAAATGATGTCAGGTTCAATGTTTTACGCTGTATGTGTATGTATCTTAACTTAGGATTTACTAGTTTATCTAAATTCTAAATCTTAAATTGTTCTGAATCCTTTATTAGGGACTGAGCGAGCATTTGTAATCTTATAAACGAATTGTGTATAATTATCTCCTTCTTTTAGCCTAATGCGTAGTGATTCGCGATTCTTTCCCCCAACTGATTTCTTCTGTGACAAGTAATCGACTAAGTCGTTGACAAATTACTCTACCTCTGACTTTCTCCTAACCTATGAGATACATCTAGGAACCAACTCCACTTCCCTGTTGATATGGCCTCCCTCCCTAACCTGGAATGTAGCAAGGATTTCTCCAAGCTCATACTGTCCTTTGCCTTGGATTGTATTGATTCCCAAAAGGGAGTTGACATCTTCACCACTATTTATTTCTTCTACATCTTAGAGGCCACCTCACCCATTCCCTAAAGATATGGATTTTTAGTCTTAAACTGTTATCAGCTTAAAAGGTAGTTTCAAGCTTGGACTTAATGTGCAGCCAGCCTAAGCCTACTTTGAAATAGCCCAAGACTCTTCAATAATATCCCAGGGTAAAACCCTATGTAGTTTTATTGAACTACAAAATCAAACAGCACTAAAAGAAAATCCATGAATCACTATTAAGTGCGGAATTCCGGAAAATAAGAACAACATACCCTAGAATCAGGAAGGTTACTGAGCTCGGATATCGCAACCTCGTGACTTCTCACCTATGTTGCCATAAATATAACCGTTAGGAATTCCACCCAACTCTCGATTGGTACATCAAAACTTACATATTAGCGCTGTTAAAGTATCGACTCAATTACCTCCTTGACGAGATGCCGGTGGGACTCCGATTCCGGCAAACTGCAACTCCCTGTTGCGGACATTGCTTTCTCTTTTTCATTTTTTAAAACAACAAATCTATATTTATAGCCAGCGGCAGCAATTGAGTTAAATTTGGATGACTCATAATGACTAAGAATAATAATTGCCCTAAAAATTTCAATTTAATTCAATTTATTTGGGTAAAAAATGCATTAAGTAACTTGTCAAAATCCGACTCAATTAATTTTTTTATTCAGCCTAATTAATTTATTTGGCATTTTAAAATATATTAGTACCTTACAAAATTATTCTTTTTATTTTATCTATAAATAATAATATGTCAAATTAAAAATATTTTAACAAGATTTCTCATGGACAATTTTGGGTTACATATCAACCCAACTTTTAATGGGTTGAACTCATGAATGGACGGATCAATAATCTGTCCAAATTCAAACGAATTGGACGGATAAGACAGATTGAGATTAATTTTACCTATTTACAGCTAAATTACCAAATATATTTACATAGTTGGCGGGACCATACTCCATTAATTAATACAACATTATATTTTGAGGACAATTATTCAATATTTAAATCTATTAATAGCATATTAAAAATATTTATACACAAATCATGTGCTTATTATAAAAATATATAAGTTAAGTGGAATAAATATTTTTTTTAAATAGCTATAGAACGTGATATTTTTGTTATGAATTTATTGTATTCATTAATTTGAGTTGATGTCTTTATATATATATATATATATATACTCGATTCCGATTCCAATTTATTTGTCTTTGATTTTCTTTTACTATTAGAAAAAATATCTTAGTCCTTTTTTTTATAACCTTTTTGTTTCAAATTTTTATATTAGAATGTTTAAGACCAGACCCAAAAGTGGCCTAATATTAAAGAGACAAAATAAAACAATGATAAAAACGATCAAGGAAAGGTTAAAACAGAAAGAGGCTTCATACATCATCTCCGACCAACACCTCCAGATTGAAGCGTCTTCTTCGGTGAGCAAACCTCCATTGCACCTCACAACTCTTCAACCAAAAACTAGAATCAACATAACACTCAAATTTAGTGTGAAATTATTTCGACGTAAAAAAATCTCATTGATGCTATGATTCAAACCAATGAAGACTTCTTCAACATGAGTGATGTGGATCTAAGTTGCTGTAGTGAAAATCACTTCAACACCTATAGCCCTTTGAAATGGCCTCATATTTCAATCCTACGGCTTCACCCAAAAATCATCCAAGCTAAATCGAGCTCGTCTCCAATAAGTATTCTAACTCCTTCAATTAGTACTTAGGTTTCTTTGGTTCGCACGCTCTATTTCATTGCCCCAGCAGGTTGAACCCCGATGGAGTATATACCATTGCTCAAGACAACAACTTTCAGGCTTTGTCCCAAAGTCAACTAAATGTTTAAATTTTCTATTACTTGTAGATGAACTGAAATTTTAAACCAAATTCCTTGTTGTCGTCTGTTAATTACTTGTCTCCCCATTGTAGCTTGTATTCCTTGTTATGAACTTTTGTTATTCGCAAATTTTGAAACTTTGTTTTTTCTACTTGAACAATTGCTTTAGCTTTTTGAGGAATCTCCTGCAAGTTATGAAATTGATGTCTATTTACATCTGCAAAATTGATAACATGATTAGTAAAAAAGGTCTGCTAGGGAGTTTCCTTCTGTGAATGTATGTAATATCCCCACCTCCTTTGTCATTCCCCGAGGCTACCCTCTTGACGTAACACGGGACCTAGGACCACGAGTGACCCCAAGCTAACCCTGTGTCTGGCATATCATAAGCATACCAAAAATAACTAAGTAAAACATGAACTATGCGGAAGTTAAAAGTAGTGGATATCTGAATATGGGAAACAAAACCCAAATAGTCTGAATATATAAAACGTACTAAGAGGTCGTTTTGTGTGAAGGATAATACCAAATAGTCCTGAGATTAAATTATAGTACCACTTAATTTGTTGTTTGGTTGCCAAGTTTGGGATAACTAATCCTGGGATTAATAATTAGTATCGGGATAAGTTATCCCTCCCCTTGGGTGGTATAATAATTTCGAGATAAAATAGGTAAATGACAAAAATGTCTCTTTCAACCCTTTTGTTACATCACTTTTTACATTCATGAAGGGCATTTTTGTAAACAAATAAATTGTTCTTAAAATTTATTACTGTGAATACAACAAACCAAACACTCAATAAAAAATAATTTCATCATAACTTATCATATCATAACTAATCCCATAATAATTATCCCATCATAATTAATCCCATCATAACTTGAATTCAAACCAAACAACCCCTAAGAGTTTAGTGATAACTGAAAACCACTTAACAACTCAAGTTGAATCTATTACTATGTCTGAAAAGCCTCTAACTGAGTTGAGTTACTGGGACATATCCCAGCTAACTCTAAAAAAACTAAAAGCTGATAATACAGACTAAAATGAAAGCATGTCTATTGTCCTCGAAGTATGAGGACTCACCACTGAAGCTGCTGAAGTGCATATCGAGAATCGATCTAAGCGTGATATGGATGCTGAGTACCTGAACCTACATCATGAAAGGATGTAGCGCAGAGTATGCGTCAGTACTTGAAATGTACTGAGCATGCAGGATATAGAAACTAAGCTGAACAAGTATATATAAGCTGAACAAAGCATAACTGAGCAATGACATAAACTCACTAAAAATGTAAATACTGGAAAACTAAGCTGAATGCAATGACCAAGTACTAATAATGAAAATAACATGCTGAACTGATTTCTGAAGTATATACTGAAAACCTGGTCAAATGCACTAAGAGTTTGACTATGGGAGCTACTATTAACCGACATAAAACCACGTGAGCTAAGTGATGTATACGCCCCATCAAGAGGACCCAATATATCTTGCTAGGGGTATAAAGGCATGACTAAATCTGATGTCCAACAGAGGGACTTATAATCCTACGGGGGGCACGTAGTTCAGGGACTATAAGGGCACGCTGAACCTTAGTCCAACTCGATGCTAAGTCTACTCCCAACTAAATATGTATATGACTGAAATGTGACTGAAATACTGAATAGCTCAAAATACTAACATGCTAACTGAGAATGCAAAATTTATATACTGATAATGTGACATTCGAAATCAAAAGCATGATTATATGTTTAACTGACCTAGCAAGTGCAATTCATGAACTAGGAGAATCTACACAACTAGGGTTCTGAGTTTCATACAAGGAATCAAGCAAACGTTCTGAGAAAACCTGTTATTTCGATTACGGATATTATAACAGCTAAATCTCAACAATTATCCATGGTTTTAGAAACCCTAGGTCTAAATAAGATATGGAGAATCAACGATCTGACTAAATTATAGGGACCTAGTGGATGAAAGGAACCCACTAGTGGATGAAATGATCTGACTGAATTTGGGGTTGGAACTTGAAGGAAACCTGTTGGTTGTTCTTGGGAAGGCTGGCGTCTCTTGCTTCTCTTTTTGCTCTAATTTTGATGAATTTTGGAGAATAAAGGTTCTGGGTAATTCTGATTAAGTTATTAGGCTTAAACTTAGTAAAATGACGTAGTTTAGGCATCAAACGACGTATTTTAAGTGCCCAATGCATAGGGTAAAGGACCAAAATAACCCTGACTTAAATCTGACGAGTGCCACCTACTACATGACTGACGGGCCGTCGGTTGACCTACCAACCGTCGATAGGAGTCGCCGGTCAAGCTATGCTTGACAGGGCTTCACTAAAATGAGCATAACTTTTTACTCGGAGATGGTATTTTAGCAAACTTGGTGGCATTAAAAAGAGGATTCAATTATCCTTCATTTGACAGGTCATGGGCCACATAATTCATTCTGTGCTAAAAGATATGACCGTTAGAAGTTGACCCAATAGCCAATTCCCTCCAATTGGCTGCTGACCCTCACCAACGGTCAGACCTACGGTTCGTAGGTCCAACCATGGACCATACTAGTCGACTGTGGGTGGGATTAGAGACCATCAAAATTTAGACCTTAGCAACGAAACCCCACATACGGTCCATGGTTCTACCTACGGTCTGTTGGTGGTTTCGCCATTACTGGTACCAGCTTTTTGAAAACTAGGTTTTTTCTTCAGTTTGAGATCCGAGGTGTTAAAATATCTCCCTTCTTGGGAATATTCATCCTCGAATTAAGTCTAAACAAGCTGAGTATGGAGGGAAGGAGCTGTAATCCCAACCACTAAGTACTAGAAACTGATATCTGACTGAACTGAGTTCCAAGATTATGAAAATATGCTGAAAATACAAGAACAACTGAAGGAACAAGATACGAGGCTGAATTTTACGCAAGAGTTAACTGAGTGTAACAACTCGCAAAATGATAGGTTAAACTAAAGCCTAAATGTGAGGGTTAATGTCAAGAGTTAAGGGGTTTAGTGGTTAAACGTTAAAGTGTATACTAGACCCCTAAGTTTAGAAGACCTTCTAAGGTTTGGTTGAGGGTGCAAGGCCAAGAGCCAAGCCAAAGCCAAAGGCCAGGCTGCCCTAAGTTGGCTAGACAATGCCCAAGGACCACAACCACTTTCACGGCTAGTGGTCTTGACCACGGTCTGTGAAAAGGCTCGTGAAGGTCCCTTAGGCATGTGTGAGGCACGACATTAAGGCCTAGCCACTGCCTAGGAATCACGACCTTCACCACGACTCGTGGTCTTGACCATGGATCCTGGGAGGTGTCTTGGTCTTGCCTTGGCATTGTGGGAGCCTAGGGTGCATGAAACACCATCTAGACACTACCTAATATCAACACGAGGGTGTTCATGACCCGTGGTGCCCACCACGAGTCGTGGTGGCAAGAGAAGGTTCCTAGAAATCGTGCCAAGCCAAGGCCCCCTTCACGAGCCATTTCACGACTCGTGGTCATGACCACGGATCGTGGGAAGGCTCGTGGGGTGGCCTTAGCTTAGTGTGAGTGGTGCATGATTGACGAAGCTACTTCCTCAAAGACCACGGGCACCACCACGAGCCTTGGTGCCCTAGATGGTCCGTCAACTTGGGCGTGAAGCTCACTTAGGCCGAAGGGAAGCAAGGCAGCTTTCACTAGCTACTGCCTCCATGACCACGAGCTTCACCACGACTCGTGGTCTCCACCACGGATCGTGGGTCCTTCCTTAGCCTGTTTAGGGCTTGTGAGAGTGGAGAGGCACACTGGTCAAGGGACCACAGACACCACCACGAGCCGTGGTTCCCCTCGCGACCCGTCAAAGTGGGCATGGTCCCTGACGGGGCTGCCCAAATTAAGGGTATTTGGGTAATTTCCTTTTAATTAATTATAGGGTGGGGTCGTTTCTAATTTGTTTATATGATATAT
>JAJOOO010021316.1:0-10788 GCA_029582685.1 Solanum piurae
AAGCTTTTGTTGCATTACAACGTTCTGATGGTACTCTCGAAGCATACACGTCACCTATCGACACCTATGGAACCACCCTTGTGAAAGGTGACTTGAGCTTTACGGTTCATGATGTTTCAGCCCAGAATATCAACGGACAAGTCATCATCTTTGCTAGGTTTGAGCTACCTATGAATGGAAGTAATGTTGTGAATCATGTTTGGCAAGAAGGACCACTACAAGATGATGATACACCAGGAAGTCATGGCATGTCAGGAGATAACTTGAGATCTTTTGGGACTTTAAATTTCCATTCTGGGAAAACTGTGGCTATAAGTAGTCATAATGTAAAACTAAATTCAAGGTCTAAGATAAAGATTGCACATGGTATTATCAATGCGGTTAGTTGGGGAATGATGATGCCACTAGGTGTTGTTCTTGCTAGATTGAGATATCTACCATTACAAGAGTACTATCCAGCTTTGTGGTTCAATCTACATATTTATTGTCAAAGTATAGCATATTTTCTTGGTATTGCTGGTGGAGGTTTGGGATTTTATCTTGGGAGACAATCTTCTTCTTCTTCAGTTAAACAACACAGGTACATTGGTGGTGCACTTTTAGTGCTTGCAACATTACAAGTGTTAGCTCATCGTCTACGGCCATCAAAGGAACACAAATATAGGGTGTATTGGAATATCTATCACTGGTGCACTGGTTATGGTACTATTATAATGGGAATTCTCAATTGTTTCAAAGGTTTCCAGATGATGGACGTCGGGATTTGGAAGAATGCTTACATTGCTTTTCTTGCTTCCTTGACCTTTGTTGCTGCTGTTCTTGAAGTTTCCAGATGCTACCTCAACGCTAACAAAGGAACAGCTACACCAGAACGAGTTTCTGCAAACGTTGGTATAGAAGACAAGGCATAGAGTTATTTTCAATTTTGTAGGCATAGTTTAATTCGTAGCCCAAATTTCATGTACATTCCACTTCTAGAGATTAGACTAGATGTACTTGTTATTGATTGATGACTGCTATTAAAAACACGGCTATATATACAGGGTTCTTTTTCTAATATAAATATTTTCGATGAACTGTACAAACTCCACATACTGGTTCTTCACATGAGCAATGTGCCTTTTCTTTTCTTTTGATAAATTCCATAACCACTTTCTACTATACAACTAACTTGGGAGTTTTATATATATGGAACACTTGTTTGTCTGTGACTCTGTCATCAGTAACAGATCATTCCGCGAAACTCTTTGAGGTTCCAGGACTTCAAACTTGGAACATTATTATTCTCTTGTCACTAGTCTAACCACAACTGCTCTCCAAAATAGTTTGAATACGTCCAGAGGCCTTCATCAAGATTGGGAACCATTGGCTCGTCAAACTCTTTTAGTTTCTGATTTTTGCTTACAAAACTGTAGAGCTCTGTATCTTCATAATTAGCAATTATAATGGATAAATACGGCAAATATATTCCGTGGCTTGTCTTCATGAAATTTGGCATCAACACGTGTTTATTGTGTCTTATCAAAAAAGAAGAGAAGAGAAGAAAACTTATTATTGATAATGGGACTTGGATGGTGTTTGAATTGGCTTAAAAGTTAGTCAAACTTATTTTTAAGTCAGTTCTTTACTTTTGAAAGTGTTTGCAAATATAAAAAATAACTTAAAATAAGTTGTGTAGTATTTGACAAGGTAAAAAATGATTTAAAATAACTCAAAAATGACTTAAAATAAGTCAAAAACCAAAAGTAGGTCTCCCCTACTTTTTATTTTTTGATTTAAAAATCATTTCAGTTTGATTTTTTATTTTTGACTTAAAAACTACTTTTTTTAAGCCAATCCAAATGGACTCAACTTGTTCGGTTTCAGTGTTACTGATAATCAGATGACTTAACTTTTTTAAATTTTGGACACAAGCAGACTAATGGGTAAAAAGAAAGTTTATTTTTTTATGTACAGTTTTGGCTATTACAGATAAAAACTTGTTCCACTCAGGAATTTCTAGCACATAACGGGAGGAATTCCAGTTTAAATCGATTTTTTAATCTAAAAATAGGTTGTGCTAGCTATAATAAGTTAAAATATATGGATAATAATGTAAAAAATAATTAATCTATACTATCAAATCTCAATTTAAGTAACTTAAATTCTAAATTGAAATTTAAGGAGTTCAAAACTCATTGTAAAACGTGGAAATATATAAAAGGAGTAGTATTTTTTTCTTAAAAAAAGGATCCAGTTAGTGGAGGGCTGGTGACAGATCTTCAAAAGAGAACAGTTTTCAAGAAAATTCATAATATAACAATATTCAAACCAAAGGAAACGGAAACTTCCATTTTAGTGTGTTTGCTGCCGAGAAAAATATATTTTCCTAAACTAGTGATAGTACTTACAGTAATAATGATCGTTAAGTAATTTTATAGTCCTAAACAAAATAATGTTAGTTTTATTAGTATAAAATATTCTCAAAATTTAGTAACATACATATGTCTCATATTTCTCGAAAAAAGTGATTTGATTGAAAGAATTTGATATGAAAATTATTTAACTCTATGAATAGAGGAGAGCCCTCCAACTCAAGCACAAAATTAATACTGAGGTAATAGTAATTGAGACAGACTCTTAGTTATTTCTGCCATTTTGATAATATCTTTCTGTTCTCACTCACTTTCAAAACAAAAGAAGAAGATAGGAAAGGCCGAGTGACCTTTCAAAAAATTAGCTCTCGACTAAGAGCCTGTTTGAATTGATTTAAAAGTTGATCAGGTCTATTTTTAAATCAATTTTGACTTTTGATAGTTTTTAACAAATTTAAAAATAACTTAAAATAAATATAAAATTAATTCAAAGAAAATTATTTTATAAAGCCAATTCAAACAGGCTTAATAATACTCCTTTCTAGTTCAAAATAAATACTACTAAATTAATGAACCACGTGGGTGTTCTGTCCAACTCAAAGTAATAATTAGAGTAAACCATATTTTTTTTAAAAAAAACCTCAATTCTTTAAACAGAAAAGGGTTAAATATATCCATATATTATTGAAAATAGTTTATATATATCTTTCGTTATACTTTCGGGTCATATATACCCCTCCCGTCATACTTTGATACATATATACCCCTAATTTTAACAGAATAGCACATGTCAACTTAAAAATCAACTAACTCATCCCCAATTTTAATTGCCCAATTCCTCCTACAATATAAAGACTGAAAGACATGTGCAAACAGTCATCATTTATATGGCTGAATTCATCATTACGATAACAAAAAAATAATAATATAAAAATGGAGCGCAACCCGCTCCCCTAGCTATAAATACATTCCTATTGAATCCAATATTTCACATAAAATAAATCATTTTTGTTATTCCATATTATGGCATTGTCCTACTATATCTTTCTATTTTATTGCTTTCTTCTCATAACAATATCAACTAATTCCCTAGCTAAAACAACTTTTCATCCAAAAACACTATTTCTTGCAGTAAAAAAAGATCCAATTAGCCTACAACACATATCTGAAATTCAACAAAGAACACCTTTGGTTCCCCTTAAACTCTCAATCCATCTTGCTGGTGATAGTGTATGGGTAGATTGTGAAAAAGGGTACAATAGTTCAAGTTACAAGGCAGCTCGTTGCAAATCAAGTCAATGTAAACTTGCTAGCACCACACTATGTGGAGATTGTCTTGTGGGATTAGTGGAACGTGGTCCAGGATGTAACAAAGATGCATGCTATAACACTATTGAAAATCCACTTGTTCAAATCTTAACAAGGGGTGAAATCGCACAGGATGTTTTGACAATCAAATCCATTAACGGATCTTTAGTAGGTACGTACGTACTTATTATTTGTTGGCAACTTTTAAATTCTAACTTTATTTATGCTTGATTCCTTGTACCTTAAGACCACGAGGTTCAACCACTTTTTTTTTTTCCAGGCCCTGTTGCAACCATACCGAACTATATATTCAGCTGCGCTGGATCATATGTAACTCAAGATCTAGGTAAAGATATTAAAGGAACAATTGGTTTTGGACATCAAAGTGCAGTATCACTTCCTGTTCAACTTGCATCAGCTTTCAAATTCACCAGAAAATTCGCCATTTGCTTGAGTTCGTCAACAGAGCGAAATGGTATAATCTTCGTTGGTAACAGCCCTTATTTGCTTAACAGTGGCTTTGATGCCTCGCGAGATCTTATCTACACACCTATACTTACCAGGCCATACGACGTTGTACGAGACAAGAAGATCTCCGAATACTATATTAAAGTTTCATCCATCAGAATCAACGGTAAAAATGTTCCAATTAATAAAACGTTACTCTCATTGGAAAAACAAGGTGGCACAAGTATTAGCACGGGTTTGCCTTATACTATGTTGGCGAGTTCTATTTACAAGGCGGTAACAAAAGCTTTTGTTAATGAAATGCCAAAAGAGGTTAGATCTGTACCTCCAGTTGAACCATTTACAACTTGTTTTAACTCGAGAGATATTGGTATGTCGCGCCTTGGCTTCAATGCTCCTGAAATTAACATAGGTTTACATAAGAAAAATGTGCATTGGACTATAACTGGAGCGAATTCGTTGGTGAAAGTTAACGAGGATGTCATTTGTCTAGCCTTTGTTGAACGACTAACTAGAGATTGGGGAGAAGCTATTATTATCGCTACTTTTCAAATGCAGGATAACTTGGTGGAATTTGATATTTCGAGGAGAAGAATTGGTTTCAGTAACTCGCTATTTTTCCATCAGACTATGTGTTCGAATCAGAACTATACTTAAATTAGTTTGATCGATTACTGTTTCTTCTTGATTAACGAAATGTCGCAACAAATATGAATTACTCTGCTTGTAAGGCTCTGTTTAATCACTTCAGTTTCCATCCATGATGCCCTTGCCTTATTACTATGCTAGGTGTGCCTCCTTTTGGTTTTGGGTTAGGTTTGAACAAGAAGATTCATTAACCTTTAATTTGTCCCTTGGGATAAAGATATACTTTCTAAGGCATATCTGTAGAAAGTAGAACAAGATTTGCCTTCAATACAACAAAGAAACTAGCTTATTTTTCTGAAACTGAAGATTTGAGATGTATGGCCAACAAATAAAGAAAAGCATCTTTTGGAAATCATTTAGTTGTCTGCTCATTTCTTTACAAAGCCCACGCCCTTCTGGATACTTGTTGCCAGCTCTTTCTTTGCCTTCTCAAGCCCAGTCCTGCCAAAGTTAGTATATTGAGAAAAATCTGACCACTATTTTCACAATGAACATGACACTGATTTCAAGGGGTAGTTGATCAGAACATTAACCTCTCGTATTCATTTAGGGGACCAAGGGGGAATATCTCTTCAACTCCGCTACGCCCAAGCTGTACTTTTGATGCGAAAAATGGAAGTTCGGTCACCTACAAAGACCATTAACCACCACTACTAACTGTCATGAACCCCCAAGTTGTCAATGTTAAAGAATAAAGTTATGTGATGATAACATATACAAGCTGCAGAGGAACTTTAGCATGAGAATGTTTAAAATACATGCCTGGGAAGACACAAAGGCACATTGAATAATAGCAGCATCTCCTCTCAATCCATGCAAACATGCATCAGCAAATTTAACCGCAGCATATGCCTGAAAAGTTAGGAAAGACTTGTCATTCAGCATTGATGTGGATGATTTGAACTCTAAACAGCAATGTAAGAGAAAATTGAGATAAAGAGTGAAAAATTGTTCTAACCATAGAGAGAGTTGCTGAACCAGCACCAGCTTTTGCCTACAAAAAAGAGCATCATGTCCATTCAACAACAAATGAATTCCACCAATTGAGCTAGCTTAGTCAGTAAATTTCTGGTGCTATGACAGCCAAATAAACCATGATATACACAATCCAGAAATCTTTTTGTTTACAAGAGAAGAGTAACAAGAAAAGGTAGGATGATGGAGAAAGATGATTCTTCCAGGAGAGAGACAGCAGCTTATGGGCAATGGAGTTACGGCATGATGCTTGACAGGCTAGTACTGCATATTAGAAGTAGAAGATAAGGACTGTCCCGTGCCATTATATTACTGTTGCGGGAGGAAGGGAGAGTAATAAAATCATATAGTAAGGACTGAAACCCCTATAGGTTGTGATTGTGACATCTAAACGTGCAATGTCATATAACACATGCCTAACCATTATTTGAAAGGATGAAGTTTCTCAGAAACTGATTTTGTCAATCATGGAAAAGACAATATGGGCAAAAATATGATTTAGGAAACGACAGGTTAAACATCCAATATGAGATAAATCAGGAAATAGTATTCTCCAACTGCTGCAAAGGATCGGGGCAACTTTTTAAGGAAGATCTGAAGTCAACGAACCTCTTTAAGCATGTAGTCTATGGTAAGTCAAATATACACAACAAAGACATTATTCAACAAGGTCTTTGGAAACAAAAACAGTAAGGGAAAAACAACACCGTCGGCCAGGCACTACAACTATTTCAATATAACAACCAAAAAACTCATTTAACAAGTCTTCAATTTCATCTTACCTCGACAACCTCAGTTCCACCATTTTGTATACGAGATGTTAAATATTCAGTTTCCGCTGGGGTAAAAGAACAAGGAGGCTTAATCTGAATTCCATTGGACAAGTGAAAAAGAAATCCGAGGTTAGTAAGATCCCATGAACAAGCTATACTCAGTTTGAACTAAGTTTACCAAACCTGGGAAAGAAGAGGTAGAATTGTAACACCAGCATGGCCCCCGACAACTGGAACATCCACTTCCCTAGGATCAAGCCCCAAAACTTCAGCCTTCATAACATGAAGGAGATTAGACCAAGCAGAAACTCGACATTAAATGCCAAAGAACAACTCAAAGAGCATTCAGTTGGTACACACAAAATCATCCATGTCACTTTTGATGTTCTTGATTATATGCCAATATATTGTTCAGCAAAGGTCATGTGTATATCTCCCAAAATAAACCAGGATTAGATGGCTGATAGCTGGCCTCAGTTCCACAAACTAAACACAAGTATATGGCATTCACCTCAGGTCCTTGTAATCTATTTATACTTGTACACAAGGTCAATAATACAACAGGTCTGTGAAGCATAAAAAGTAACAGCCAGCAATGGTACATGCTCTTTAAAATGAATTAGGTTAAAATACTAAAGACTAAAACACAATAGTACTCCACCAAATTCTATAGCTTTGTCCTAACATGCATATAGAGAGTAAAGAAGAAATTAAAATGCATTTTCAAGAAAAAATTCGTCTACAGTAGATGTCAAGTTTCACCAAGTCTTATTTAAAAGTATAAAAGGGTGACCATTAACAGCTGAGCAAGTACGATATTTAAGAGAAAATGAATAGTGGATGAATTTTTCATTCAAAAACTTGGACCTAATTCTGGGACAGACCAAAAAGGATTTTCTGGATGGAGCTTGTAACATGGTCCAATCAATCTTTCCCCCAAATAGTCGGTCAAGAAAAGCACTTGTTTATCAGCTTCTAGCTTTTTAAACATTGAGTAGCTGTTCTGTTCAAAGGGAAGCGGAGGAGGGAAAATCACAAGAGAATCAGTTCAGAAAGTTATGCATACCACAAAGGTATTGGCTCTGACGACATCAAGCATAGTGACACCTAAAAGTCTCCTGGGATCAAAGGTGCCAGCCATCTTGAAAACCTCTGCAGCAATTGGTACTGTAGAGTTTACAGGATTACTAATTATGTTGACAATGGCCTTAGGACAGCACTTGGCAATTCCTTCACATAAAGTCTTTACAATTCCTGCATTTATGTTGAAAAGATCATCTCTTGTCATGCCTGGTTTTCTAGGAACACCAGCAGGGATTACCACAAGGTCCATGCCAGTGAGAGCATCTTCTAATTGTTGAGGTCCTAGAAAACCACGAACCTGGAAGTCGAGAAACTCAAGTTAATTATTAAAAGACAACAGAACAATATTGATCAACGTCATAGCTAGAAAGTACACAACATCATAGTATGGGCTATCTCAGCACTAAGCAATCATCAACTTGCAATGTAGAGCAGTGTTGCAAAAGGCAAAATTTGGTCTCGCCTCAGTTTGAGGTAGGGTCTAAATGCCCCCGAAAGAACAATGGGGGACAAAAATTTCACGAGTGAACACCCCTCGTATTGGCATACTAGCATCAATGTAACCATTCCAATGTTGTGAAATGCAACCAATTTCCATTTGTTGTGCTATTTTCTTTTTCTTCTAACATCTCAACAGATTATTTAATTTTTTAGTATATATTCAGCAATGAATTTATGAGTACTATGTATATCGGACCCTTTAGTAAATTTCATAGTAATCGTCCTTACATGACTTTGAAATGACAGTTCTGGTAGCTGCACTAGGCTGGTAGGTCGGCTTTAAACCCAGTCAATCAACTAAACTTCTACCCCCTATTAGTGGGGATCAGCTTTATGAATCTCTTGTTCTTTCCTCTTTATTCAGGTACATTACATTCCAATACTATATAGTTTGCTTTCAAGGCAAACCCGGGGTGCTCTAAAACTAAAATTTCAAAACTATTTTCTTACATGGACATACAAGTCTTTAAAACAACAACTACTATGCCTCAGTCCCTAACAAGTTGGGATTAGGCTATGCTAATCCCCACTGACCCTGTTTCCCATTTAAATTCATCTCAAGTCAGAAGAAGAAGTTTCTTACAAACAAGCTTTTACCCAGAAAAAAGAATCTCATAGACAAAGGATCTAATATAAGTGTAAGCCTTACCATTAAACAATATCCCAGCTAGTCCTTATTGCCTTTATGCATTCTTTACCTTGATGTGCTCTATTCTTAAAGAAGTGCAATTCATTTCGAAAGATTGATCATCCGATACATCTAGAAATTTATAAATAACATTTAAACATCATAAGAGATCACCTATCATTTTGTCATCTACGTGTGTTAAATTCCGCATTATGTTGGATGTGATCATCTCTTATCTTGTGCAACCTAGCCATACATCCATTTAATATTCACATTTCTACAAACTCATTTTGTGGATATGTTGACGCCCCCATTCACTATCAATAACATTGATGGTTTTACAACAATTCAATAAAAACTACATTTTTACTTATTTATAGGTATGTATGTATCTATCTATCACATAACACTCCAATAGCTGTGATCTAACTTGACAGCTCTGTTTTTCATTACTGCTCCAATTTTGCAGCTCCATTCAAAGTAAAGGTTTCACAATAGAATAATATATGCTTAAAAAACTCAGTAATTAATTCCTTAGAAAAATTACCACAGCACCAGTGTCCATGTGGCTAATATCAGCAGTTACACCAGGGGTATTTGCAACATCATAAAGATGCAGAACCGAAACCAAGGGATTCATCTTCATAAGCATTGCAAGTGGTTGACCAATACCTCCTGCAGCACCCAAGATCGCAACTTTGAATCCCGGAGAACCCCCTTTCGCCCTGCAATTAGCTGCGCTCAATCCCTCCATCTTGATCCCCAAATGAAAAAACATCACCCATCAATATAAGAGTAAGAACAAAGTAGTACTATATCATTTTACTATACTGTAATTGATCAATTGTTAAAAAAAAGAAGAAACCTGGTGAGAAGAAGGAGAAGGGTTAAGATGGGCTGAGATGGTGGCGATTCGTTCTGCACTGCGCTGCATACTGGATTTCGTTTGAGGATGAAATTATATAACGAGAAACAGAGGAAGTTGAAATGAATATAGTTTCTATTTTTCCAAAGAGAAGAGATGAAATGATTTATAAGTCAAGAAGAAATTAAAAAGGAACAGATGGAATGATGACGACACCGTTTATTGAGATGTGTGAAATTGGATTTTGTTTTTTTCTACAGTCAGACTTATCTTCCCCGATCTGGATTCCGGAAATTGGGTATGAAATTCTATAATGAAGTCTTGAACTGGAAAATATGAAAAAATAGAAAAAAATTACTTTTTTCCCTTAAAAAGGAAAATTAGGCCCTATGAGAAAATTCTAATGCTACCTAATTTATATTTTGAGTATATTATTTCATTTAGTTTATATTTGTGTTAGTATGATACAATTGAGATCCTTTTTTGAATTGTTGAAATCGTAATACTCTCTCTATATACAAAGGCGTATCTAGAGGGGGTTCCGTGGATTCACGTGAACCCATGCTCCCCTCTCTAGATTATATATAGTAGTGTTATATTCTTTAAAAAATATTTAAATATAGAGGTGTGAACCCACGTTAAAAGTAACATATAATAATACGATGAAGATTCGGTGCACATCTTTAAGCAAATATAGAAATTTAAATCTTATATCTATCTTATTTTTGTTACTAACACCCCTCCAAGTGGTTGTCAGCAGCACTTTTGGCGTTTCAATCAATTTTTCTTTTATTTTTTTGATCCTCTTCCGGGCCCTTCCGGGCAAGCAAGCGGGGCTGAGTTTGAAGAGGATAATTTTGGGATTGATGTCCTCTTGGAATCATGGGAAAAATCTACAGAAACGGGCACGTCGCTTTAATCTTTCAAAATTTTCAAATGTGTAACATTGAAAATTCCTAAAAAAAATTAGTACGGTATAATTTTTATATAATTAAATCAAACGTGTATATTAAAATTTAAAACTAGTAGTATTATATATGTTGGACCTATAATTTTTAAAGTTTAACGGTTCAGTGTTAAGAACGTAAAGGTTAAACCGATCAAATTTATATCTTAGATGCACTTTTCGTAATAATGCACCCATCCTTACGAAATCATGAATACGCCTCTGTCTATATATATATA
>JAJOOO010021317.1:0-27439 GCA_029582685.1 Solanum piurae
TAACAACAATTTATACAAATGATCTGCCAGCGAAATTATATAAATCTGAAGAGGAGCCAACGAATTATACAATTGCTTCTTTTTGTATATATGTATAGCGAAATAGACATAGCTTTCAATTGTATATGTATAACGAATTATACATATATATTTTTGCTATGGAGCGCAATTATGCAAACTTTGCTATAACATACAAATATGATTTTTTTGTTTGCTATATGTGAAAGTTGCTCTTAAATATATCAAAAGGAAAAAAAAAAGCAAGTTACCCTTTCTAGCCATTTTGGTGACAATCCACTTAATAGAGGACATATATGTCATCATAGGAGGAAGCCCAATAGGGTGAATCTAGTAAATGGGGCTTAAAAAAATGATGAATTAACAATAGATAAATTTTATAATTAAGAAATAAAATTTGTTCCTAGTGTTAGTTAACAATATTTTTTTATAAGTTACGAGCAAATTAGCGATGAATTAATGACAATATTCGTAAGTCTAATTACTTAAAGTTGTAACTTTGTATTAACAAATATACACATGATATGGACGATATTGGGATATGTTTGGGTTTATATATAATAAAATTATTCATCTTGTAATTCAAAATTGATGTAGTATAATAATTACGCCTCAATTTTAAATAAGTTGGGATCAACTATATGAATTCATATTTCTTATTTAAATTTATATCATATCATCGTATATACGTGTAAATATTATGGAAAAAATATTCCGTCAAAAATACAAGATAGCTTTGTTATGCCATTACCTTTGTTTTGTGTAGTCGTCATCCTTCCTTCCGTCCGTCCTTTAGGAATCGTTTGATACGAAGGATAAGATGAGATATTCTATGACTATGTTTGGAATTAAAATTATACTCTATTTGGTTGAACATATACATTTAATCTCAACCTTAATTCTGAATATCCACCTTATCTCATCCAACTTGATATTATTTTAGTATAAAGTACATAAATTCCATACATTTGGAGGCTAATTGTATCCTATCTCAGAAGTTTCCCCAATTACTAAAATCGTGAATTTTTCATTGTTGTCGGATACATTTTTTGGTTGTCCGATACATTGCAAATGAGAAATGTATCCAAGAGGAGATAAGTATGTATCAGAGAGCGGATAAAGACGTATCTAAGAGAGAATTTTTGTAAATTTTTTTAAATGGTAGAAAATTTTAGAGATTATGATGTCTTAAATTGTGTATTTCATATAATTTTTCCATTATTTTATTCTACCTCTAAGGTGAAAATAAATTAGTCCAAAAACTATAATTCTAAAACTATAATCTCGAGATAACTTTATTCACGAATCAAATATCCTGTTAATACTTTAAGTGACTTTTTCTGGATGTTGCCAAAAAAGACTTGAAGACTAATTTTCAAGTCAACGATTGGACGGTCTCATTGACGTTTATCTTTTTGTAAATATTGTAACGTATGCTAGTCAATTACTTTTGTCCAAGAAAGACTTCAATATTAATTTTTTTTTTAATTTTTCAGGTGTGTAGCTAATTTTATTTATTATTAGTTATGAACAGTTACGTATAATTATCTTTTAAATAGTTTAATAATGTAAATTTTGTTTTTTATATCTTTACTTTTGTCCAAGAAAGATCACATATGATGTACTTTTGAGTATATATTTTTTATTTTATTTTTCAGGTGTGTGAATGATTTTTCTTACTATATATCATGATTCATGAATAATTATATATATTTATCTTTTAAATGATTTGATAGCGTAAAATATTGAATATTATTAGTAGAAAAAGTGAACTTTTCATATAAGAAGAAAGAATTATTATAAAAAGTTTGACAAATTTGGAATATTGTGTCTCAATAAAAGATTAAATAATTAAGTGGTTATATTATTAATTGAATTTTTTTTTTACTGAAATTGATTATTAAAAAGTTACTAATAACTTGCATCTTGAATAGTAAGAAGAAGTTTATTTTATTTTTTTAAAAAAGAAAAAGTTTGAGGATTCTGTTTGATTTTGATTTTAGGCCATTAATGTGTTTGAACTATCCATATAACAATGAGTCAAAAATTGTACCTAGCATAATTCATGATCTAGGAATATGTATAACATATACATCTTCAAAGAATAAGATTCCAAAAATCTTCCCAAGCTATACGTGAGTGACAGATATAGTTATCGCGGGTTCACTAAAATCTAATTTTACTATATATAAACTTAAAATCGATGTTGGAATCCATAAATTTTTAATCTTGAATTTACTTCTGCAAGTAATCTCTATCTCCCATAAAACTACGCACTCCTTTTTTGTATCACATCCCCCGCAAAACATTGAAAAGAAATCGAATACATATTGGAAGAAGAATACTCATTGTAACATTTGCTAATCATACATAGAATTTAAGTTATATACTACGTTATTATAAAAAAAATTACACCATCAACTTTACTTGCCTATAACCGCAACAAATAATTAATCTGATTTATTTTCAAGATAACATAATTAACTTACATTTTAATGAAGCTTATCTAGCTATAAATTATCATTTGTAGGACGTGATCATAATATATAAAAATTTCTTACACTGACGATATAATATTAACTTAAATACTCAATTATCTATACAAACATCCTCTATATGATGGGATTAAATAATCAGATCCATTATTAGTCTCATGATATACTTGAGGGGTACATGAAATGGGAACTAAACAAAGTCCTTTGCTCCTTAGATCAACTTCTTTTCTATCAAATCCTCCCCAAAACCTTTCCTAAATTATCAAAAAAAAAACTTTGTTAGTATTAACTTTGCATAATAAATATTTTTAGTTTTTTATTATATTATATTATTATGGATATTTACACTACACAAGAATTCAACAAATTTAAGAACAAAAAATCAACTTATTTTTGAGAATTTTAGCCTATATAATATAGTTAAGTAAAAATATTATATACGCATGAATATACTTATTATGCGTACAAATATAATATATTTCACTATTGTTATAGACGCGGATAAAATATATTTTGATATGTCTTAAAATCAAAATATTACTATACGTTTGGTAATTAAGCAAATAGTTCACTATTTTTCGAGAATCTAGGTGCAAATAACACTATTTACGAATTTTTTCCTATATTTTATAAGTAGTTGAAGCAAAATCTCTAGTGATATATCAAGAGGTGAGTTTCTCTATTATTAAAATGTACTTATTAAATACTTAATCATATTAATTTCCTATGATTAACCAAAATAATAATTAATTTACAAGATTTTTACATTTCTAATAATTGTGTTTAAAATTGTTAAATAGCTCACCTTGCATGTATTGCTCTTCATATAGGCATGGCTTAGTAGCTGCATAGGATACAATAGAGAGAGAAAAAAAATGAAAACCTCATATTATATAGTATATGAATTAAGCATAAGAGAAATGAAATGTTTGACATTGTATATAATCATCTTACGTAAAAGTTTAATTAATTATATATTATAAAGTGTATATTTTTTCAATTTAATTATGTTTTCAACATGTCCTTGTAAGAATTATTAATTATTTCTTACTTATGACCCAAGTTTACTTGTAGCCCAAGTAATACCATAAATAATATTTAATGAATAATAGATCTCGTCCATACATTGGTTATTTGATGGACGTACCAGATTAAGTCTTAACCTCTATAAATTGGTCCTCCCTCCACCTCTTAGGGTTACCACATATTCTCTACAATAATTTCATCGTTGACGGCTGTGGTAACGTAAGGCTAGGACAAGGAGGTAGAAACCAATTTATGACTAACACTTCCACTTTTCTCTGTGATGATGTCTTCCGCATCAGGTATTTGCCCCTAACGATCTCTATGTAAGATTATCGTGTTTAAGATTCTGATATTATGTATTGAAGTATTTAATCTTACAGTCCTCTCACGTGATGACTCAATTTTTATAATTATGTTTTCAACATGTCTTCTCACGTAATGACTTAATTTTTATTTTTATGGAACAAACATATGATTTTTTTCGATAATCAAGCTACTCTTTTCATGAGACAAACATATGAAATTTTTTCTCGATAATCCGTGTCTTAGTGCATGTTGTGCTAGGGTTTTGCCCTGATTTTCTTACCTTATTACCATAAATGTTTGAACATTTTCTGAAAGGAAAATATAATTTTCTTCCATATTTGGTTTATTCTTTCCTTAGAGGAAAATTTCGGAGATTTATAAATTGAAGATCCCTATTCTCATAGCATAACACAATAGAATCCACAATGTAGACGTTTAAGAGTTTTGTTTATGGGGAGATTTTCTCTCTACAGTTTTTATGCTTTTTATTAGTTTTTAATTATGTAGGTCAATTGGTCATATCAAATAATAATATTATGTCTTTTAGTATAGTTTTATGTGTCGTCTAATTTATCAACCATATTATTTGCAATTGTAAGCTTCCGCATGACGTCCTAATCAACTTTCAAACCCATCATGTCGTACGTACTTAAAATTTGAATTTGTGATCTAAATTAACTCATACCTGTATTTGCTCTTGTAAGAATCTAACATAGTTGATTGTTTCCCACAAAACGGATGCCGTATCAGTCTATACACAAATAAAGACAATTTTTTCGATTAGAAATAATTAATAATCGAGTTGAAATAATAACAATACTGATAATATTAATTATAATAATATATAAATTAATTTTAAAATCCGCGCAATGCATGCGATCAATATTATATATAAAAAAATCAACCATGAAAAAAGTTATAAAGTTATCTTATTTATTTTGAGCACATTAAGTTGTTATTATTAGTAACAATGAACATAAAACTAGCAAAAAAATGAAGAAAAAAGAGGTATTAAAATGGGGTGGAATTAGGCCACTTGTTTTTTGCGTTTTACTTGTGATAATATATTAATATGTTCTTAGAATGAATATTATTTACATTCTTTAATTTTTTTATAAAAAAATAAATTTCTCTCAATAACTTTAAAAATAATTATTTTTGATCCTATTTAGTAGCATGATTGGAACTTTACGATTGTTTGATTGAATACGAAATTTTAGGCACAAAAATTAACTAACCTTTCCAAATGGAGAGACAATTTGTTGGAGAGCTGTAATTTTGTCTGCAAGCTTCACTTTTGGAACTTGTGTCTATAAATCATTAATGAATTATTATAAAAAATAATATGTAATAAATAAAAATAGAACTTCATACAAATTAAAATAGAGAATAGAGAATAGAGAATAATATTATGTATTGTTAATGTTATGATTTATTATTTATACTAAGAATAGAAATAAAGTATATTAAAATATGAATGGTACCTCCTATTATTAATACCATGGTTTTACAATATATGGATACGAATAATACTTAATAGGGTATATATATATAGACTGAAAATACTATCAAATAAGGAATAATATCAAATCTACAACTACATACACAATGTAATCCATTAAGTGGGATCTAAGAAGATTCGTAGCCGATCGAGACTGTTTCCAATAGACCTTTGACTCATGCATAACAAAAATCAAGTATACGTAAAGCATATACAGTAGGGAAGAAGTTATGATGGAATCATCTAAGAAAAAAAAACAAGTAGCAACAACAAATAATATGATAACTAAAGCAATGAAAATAACATGTAATAATAAAATCGAAATAATATCAAAACTAAGACATTATTTTACCCATACCTTTGTAGATGTAACTGCAGAATTTTCATTCTTTTGCCTTTTTGAATTAGTCTCTAAATTATCTTCTAATTTCCTCTTTTTTCCATCACTTGGATTATATTCTTGTGATCTTCTATTGCTTCTCTTCAATGTGTTGCATGTTGATATTGTACCCCTAGACTTGCTCTTTGAACAAAAACAAGTTGTATTAGTTTGAGTAAATGAAACTTTAAAGGGGTTAAAAAGTAAAAAGATTAACTTTATGCAAATATTGACTTGTAGATACTTTGGTTTTTAACTCAAAACTTAAGTAAAAAGATAGTACGGTGCACTAAGTTTTTGCCCATTATGTGTGAAGTGCGATCCGTGGAAGAGCCATATCACAATTCACATTAGGTCTTATGTATATATGTAGATTTACATTATCGTATTTTTGTAAGAGGTTGTTTTTACATATAATTTTAACATAATTTCCAAATTACACTTTTTAAACACAAAAATCCTCTATTATAATAAGAAAAAAGAATTACCTACGAAAATTATCGCTAAATAGCTCGTAGCTAACCTGATTTTTTTTTTATATAATTAATGATTAAATAGAATTAGCAATGCATTTCATAATTCAACAATAGAAGTTGCATGTCACTAATTCCTGTTGTTTTAGTGTTTCTACCCCAAAACTTGTACTAACATTTTTCTTTTATCCAAATAATGTGTATTTTATACTATTTTTTTTCATGTAATATGATTCTAGAGAGAGAGAGGAAGAGAGAGGAAGAGTGTTTCTTACTATATAAGGTTGTTGGAACCCATTCTTCTTATGTTGTCCCAAATTCAAAGTTTTGAGACTTGGTTTAAAGTCCACCAATGGCTTATTGCTTAAATAATCACCAAAACAAATACTAGCCAAGTTTCTTGAATTATCCACTTCTTGATGATGAGCAATTTGATCACTTCTCATTGGAAACATAGAGTCCATATCATTATTATTATTATTTGTATAATAATTAACTGGCCTTCCAAGAAGATTACTATAAGGATGAAATGTATAATCATCATCATCATCATCATCATCATCTAATTGATTGTGATTAAAACAAGATTTAGAGGTGATTAAGGTTGTTGTTGTTGATCCACCATCTAATAAACTCATCTCCATATTGTTTTCCAATAGATTTTTAGTATTAATGCTCCCACTTGTTCCACTAGTAGTAGAGTTGCTTCTGCATATTTGGTTAATAGATTCAAATGAGTAGAAAATATACAAAAATAAAAATTATACATTATGTGATTATATATACATCCAAATTATACAACATATACCTACTTGTTGGATATTTCATAAATATTCTTCCCTAACTAGATATGAAGTGTTTTAAAAATGACTCAAAGATGGTGTTAGTTTCCATTGAGAAAACAAATAGAGAAGAGAGGTTACGATTTTGAGTTCTGGATATGAAATCTTTTTTATAGCTATTGGGAGCTTTTTCCGAATAGTTCTTACGTGACATAAATTCAAATTAATCAGATATCAACATGAATATAGATAGTCATCGATGAAAAATTTAAAAAAATCATTGATTATATTTATTATATATATTAGTCCCCCACTTTCAACGATGATCTTACTTTTCATATATCACATATCTAAAAATAAAAAATAGGTTTTGGGATAAGTGGTAAAATTAAAATTTCTCTTCTACTAATTATTAACACTCCCCTATACCCCGACAAGATAAATATAGTCAGAAGCAGGGTCAAGTAAAAGTAAGGGGTTCATTCAACCCTTTTTTTAAACCTATGAAAAAAGAATATACCTTTTTACATTTAATAAGTTTTAATTCCAACATTCTTTTTTTTTCCAGCCTTAATGATACTCAACTCCTTTAATTTATAGAAATGATATGATTTAAGAACATAAAATTCAAATAATATTTGTATGTGTTATATATACAAATCATTAATAAAAAGGCACATGACATTATAAGTCCACTTAACGTAATCAAACTTCGTGCCTAGTAAAATTAAGACATAAAACAAGGTGAATGAAGTAATTATAACATAGTCATAATGATTTATCTCAAAAATTAGGATATAATAAAAGAAAGATAATCAAACTCACATGAGAAATTGGTTTAACATGTTGTAAACAATTCTTATATCATCAACATAATTTAAACATGTTGTAGGTACATCAACAATAATAATAATCACATACCACCCCCTCCCCCTCTCCAACAAAATTTCTGAGAAGAAGCCGGAGGAGGTGGTATGTATGCAAAATTTTATTCCTACCTCGTGAAGATAATATCAAAATACACTTGACTCAAGTATCATATAACAAAATAATATGAAATAAAGTAGTTTCAGGTACATAACCGACTTTACTTATTATAAACAATTACATGTAATTATCATAAAAAGAGAGACGACTCGAGTACGGGCATAACAAAATAATATGAAATAGAATTATTTCAGATACATAACCGACTTTACTTATTATGAACAGTTACATGTAATTATCATAAAAGAGATAGAGATAATCAAAACTCACAAGAGAAGTTGGCTCCAAATATGTTGATTGTGATCATGAGAATTAGCAGCAATTTCACCACTAATCAAAGAACTATTATTTTCATCAACACCAAGTAGAAATTGATATTGATGAAGATTATTATTATTATTTGTTACACTATTTCCATTATTATTATTAGAAATAGATATAACATCTTCTTCACATGATGAACTTCTATTTGTATTACATGAAGACAAAGAGGAATTAGTAGAAATTGGATGAAAAATTGTATTATTGTTATTATTGTCTACTTGTGGCCACCAATTTTGTGACATCAAATAGCAATTTGGATTATTATTGTTGGTGGCTATGTTGGAGTACTCAAGAATAGATTTTTCACTAGACATGGTTTATTCTATATGCTTTGATTTTTCTTAATTTCTAACAATGGTGGACAATGTTTTTAAAACTTTTTTTTTCTTTCTTTAGGCCAATGGGGGAATGAATGGAATTTAAAGAGGTGTTTTTGTGGGGTGTTTTTTTTTTTTTGGGTGACGTATTTTGGTAGGTATTAGAACAATTTTGGGGTGGACAATATTAAATGCTTCTAGCTTTTTAGCACTAAGAGTTTGTGGGCAATTATTATAATATATATAGTTGGGGGAAAGGGGATGGGGTGGGGAGAGGTATGAGGGACATGAAGAGGGTTTAAAAAAAAACTTAATATATTGACGGATCTCTGAATACATGATAAATTATTTTTATGTTATATTTTTATCGTTTTAAAATAAGTGTTATCTTAACAAAAAATATCACGTCTATAAAAGAGCAATCAATACAATGTGTTGTTTATTAAACTATATACTCATGTTTAACAATCATTTCTTGAAATTGGACATTATTAAGAAGATGGGGTATAAGTGTATAGTTGAAAATACATATAAAAATTTGTCCTGAATTTTTAAGGTGACACTTATTTTGGAACGATTGTTTTTGCTAATGTGTATACTTATTTTGGGACGTAGAAAGTATTAGATTAGACACTTTTGATTCGAAGTTTGGAAAATGAATTGCCACCTTTAGTGATCACACAACGCCTCGGGGAATCACTAACTAAAATCGACAAAATTCTATTGAAACTATTCGTAAAAAGGCCGTCTGAACCTTCCTTCTTGAAAGGGCTAATTGGTGTATAGTCTCAATGAACTTGAAAAGTGGGTTGAAAAGTATTAAAATTTAAATAATATTTAAAAAATACTAAAATAGATAAATAAAAGTAAACAAAATGAAAATTTTATTATTAAGAAACAAGATGAAGATAACTTAGCTAGTTAGCTTTCCACCACAACTAATTAAGTTATTGTCATTTGGTATGGGAGATGAGTTCGATAAACAAAGTTATCTCATTCATAGGAATATTTGAAATAACTATTATCCTATTATTAATAGTATAAATAGTGAGATAAATAATTTTACCATTAATTAATTAAAACTTCTAATCAAATGCAAAATAAATTAATCTAACATTTTATCCAAAGTATCAAATGATTATAATTTGATTGTGACTTGTAATTACCCCTTGTCCTAATATTCCTTTAATTACTTTTCACCCTCTTTCTATTTCCTTCTAATTTCTCTGACTTTAAATCACCTTTTGTAATTAAAAAATCTTATAAAATATACCCCTCCCCCCCAAAAAAAATCATCTAGATTTGATTCTCAAAAAAGTATATATATAGTTATTAATAAAAATATATTTTAAAAAATAATAATTTCATTAAACGGAAAGGATATACCTGGATCATTTATGTAATAGTAAATATATATAAAAGTCATTTGTGTAATAATAAAGATATATACATACCACTTTTCTAACAAAGTATATATCACCTCTAAATTGCAAAACTAAAAAATGCACCAAACTCTTTCCCTTATAATACATAAGACAACATAGAAAAGTATTGTATCTGAATCATTATTTTATAATTAAAATACTTATAGAATGCTTGGAATAGCATTATAAATTAAAAAAAGTTGACATGTTTTACATTTTGTTGTATTGCTTATGTCTACATATGAGATTCATTTCGTCAAATCCTTTGAATGAAATTGATTAGTAGATTAAATTAATATTAGCAATAAAACAACTTAGATATTTGAATCTAAATTATGATACTGCAGCCACAAGATTAATCATTAATTTTAAAATTTTGTCGTAATTATGAATCCTCACTTCAATTCTTAAAATAAAAAACTTATATCGCTCTCTATTTTTGTAAAGGTAGAGAAATTGTAATTTCGATTCTGATATCAAAGCTCGAAAACTCTAAAAAAATCAAAACAAAAAAACTCATTTTGAAGTAAGGACTTACTATATAGATATTTTCCGTATTTATCGATTTGATCCGCACGTATTGATCAATGTTTATTGTTGGAATATAATTGATATACTATAGCTGCATTTTTCTCAATCCTCTTGTACTAGAGAAAAACCCTTTGAATGCTCTAACGCTCATATTGAATATGGACCAAATCATCTAAATCCAACTCACGTATCGTTTTAATTATGTAGCACATTGTAGTAACATTATTGTAAATGTTGAATTCTTGAAATTAAAAACATAGTAAGACGTCCAATTTGGAATTGAGGGATGACTAACTTTGACTTATTATTGGTGGAATAGTTTTAGATTTTTTTTGTGGTGTATATAAATCCAAAAAAAAAACTAAATAATTAAATAATTGATTAATCAAAAAGTAAAATAATAAAATACACTTTATATTACTTTGGTGCTATATATATTGAGCAAAAAAAATAATTGTTTATGTTGCTTTCAGCCTTTAGTTTTTCCACTTTACTTTGTTTCGATTTGGAAGCCATCTGTCTAATCAATATTTTATTTCTGCAGTAATGAATAATTTTTCTCTTTGTATATATATATATTTTTAGTATTTTTGCAAAAGTATGAATTATATAATATTAATAAAAATCGCGATAACTAGGTAACTCTTAATAAAATTGAAAAAAGTAATTTCATGTAATAGTCCATCGAATTTTCAGGAAGAAAGTTTGGAAAAGATCAGTGGCGGAGTCAGGATTTTAATTAAGGGATATTAATATATAAAGAAGTAAAATTACGTAGAAATCAAGGAATATCGTTATATAATATATATACATAAAAAAATTTACTTACCTACACAGTGTAATTTTTCAACGAAGGGTCGCACCCCTCAAATATATGTGATTCCGCCACAGGGTAATATAGTTGGTTTAGTACCCATGGCATGTATATGTTTCCCTATGAGCTTGCTCGGTGAAAAATGAATAAAAAATCATATTTTATGTCATGAATTTTTTACAGTGAAAAAAATCTCTAGTGAGGTAACAATTTTGTGCTATAATTCAAATCATCATTGAAGGCAATCGAGTATTATTTGATATATTGAGTTAATAATACTCATAATACACGGATTTAATAACAAAATTTTAAATTAAAAATTAATACTAGAATTTTTTCCAAATTTTCTAAAGAAAACTTATTTATTAGTACGTAATTATTTTTAAAAACTACAAATACCTCAATATAGAATATTTAATATTAATGAAGAAAAATATTTCTTAAAATATAAATAAATAAAATAATGAAATATTCTTCTAAATACGATAAATATTTTGAAACGAAATAGTAGGTTATGCTTGTCTTTCTCCAAAGACAAAAGAAGGGGGAAAGTTTGTGGATTGCAATAAAATATATGACACTTTATTTTCTTTATAACTTAAATATATCCAATAGGAAGTCGACAAAAGAAGTGAAATAAACAAAATTTGTACCCCTTCCACGAAACTCTCTTTCTCTAAAAAGTATTTTAGGATTGCTTATATTATTTTATTTTTTTCATGTTGATCGATATTTATATTATGATTCGATTATATATATATATATATATATATATATATATATATTAAAGTGAACTTTAATATAACTAAGAAATTTGGAACAAAGCTCTAGTTGCCCCATTGCATTTATGGTTGATCTACTCCTATGGATTAGAATGAAGGTATAATTATCATCCTATGCACATAAATTGTTATTTGAAGAGCAAATTAATGATAAGCAGATGATTAATATTATTTTTGTAAACACTGATTTTAAGAATAATTATACCTTGTAGAATTGCCACCAATAGTGATGGAATAGATTCAAGCATCCGAGCCAGTAGATCCACAACAAATAGGCGTTGACTTAATTGCTTTTACAGTTTATTTTAATCCCGTTATTGATCCAACACAACTTACCGGTGATAGTCGCAGCACCAGAAGCTTTCAAGGGAGGGGGTCAGGATCTCTAGTTCTGTACCTGGCCTTCCTCAAGGGAGAAGATTATTAAATTTACCATTTTAATATATTGTTTGCACTAGTCTTATAGCCTTCTTTTTAAACATAGTTGTTTTAGTGTTTAAATTCCTTTAATGCTTTTTTTCAAATCAATTGCTCATCGATTGTCTTTTTATTCAATATATGTCATGTTAAGAATAGGGGACTTGGAAAAAATACGAGCTTTGTTCAGGATTTTCAATAGTGGCGAAGTTAGTATTTTGACTATAAGTTCGGCTGAATTCAATAGCATTAGTTACAATATTATTTTTATATTTAAAATCTTTTGAACTTATTAATTTCAAATTCAATAACTTTAAAGAGATAAAAATCACGAACTCATAAATTTTAAATTTTGACTTAATCTTCTCTAAATTTTCAAATATTAAACTCTCACCAATAAAAAAATTCCATTTTCCAGCATTCCTCTCCTCACGAGTAGAACACCATAGATACAATATTAATATAATCATATCAAAGATAGGTGAAAAAATACAATATAATACAAACAAATCAAAACCTAAAACAAGAAAGAAATAAGACAAATTTATATCTCCATTAGCTTAGTGGAATTGCTGTCCAATCATATAACATATGCCTCTTAGTTGCAAGGAAATTATAATCAACTTAGTTATTAGTACAACCTTTGTAGACATGTGTCTAAAGAATGTGCACAAACTTTATGAAAAATGAATATACTATGAGACTAGGCATATCCAATGGCAAAAAACACCTAATTACCAATTTGTACAATGAGGTTCTTTTTCTGAGTTTATTGGAAACAATCTCTTTATCGTCATAAAATAGGAGTAAGGTTGCGTATATATTATCCTCCTCAAACCCTAACAAGATTAGATTGGTAAATTGTTGTTGTTATCTTTTTATAAGAAATTTAATAAAATTATTTTCTTTCGATTTAATTTATAAGTGAGTATAAGAGTTCATTTTCTCTTCGTATACTATGTGGAATTTTTTTTTTATGTGAAAAGTTGTGTACTTAAAGTTGGAATTTTTTCTTGTTAACTTATAAACCAGCAATAGCCACATAAATATACTAAAATAATATAGATGTTGACCCTATTTAATTTTTTTAAGTAGTCTTTTGAGTGGAACACATAAATATAGTACTAGTAATTAATATAGATGTTGACCTTTTTAATTTTTTGTCTTTTGAGTGGGTGGCCGGTAATTGAAAGGAGGAAAACCAAGAAGAATATTGGAGGGCCTTTGGAGATATGAAGTGGAATTTGATGAAAAATATATTTAAAATTTTCAAATTATATTAAAAATGTGTAAAATTAAATTCATTTGTAATAGGTAAGCATACAACTTCAATACATCACATAATTTTCTAACGAAGAATATATATCAGACAAACCCTCTGCATAAGGTGGCTTCGTCCATGTGTATAATTACTAAATTTGTAAGAATCATACTCTCTTCTTCACCTTTACTTATACACAACGTTTATTCTTAAAAAAGATATATTTTTTTATAAAATTAAACCGTAAAAGTGAACGAAGAGCGCTTATAGTATTCAGCATCTCAAATTATATTTAAAAATCCAAGGAATTTTTTTACCAAAAACATATTATACTTTTATGATTTTAAAAAAAACTTGATTTTTGACTAAAATCATACTAGATTTTGTCTCATTTTATATTATACATTTAACTATGCATGCAAATAATTTAAGAAAGATTTTTTTAAAAAAGAATTATGACTCAAAATAAGTCATAAATTTTGTATATTTGTGAATCTTCTCATTTGTAAATGTATAGAATTATGAGAAGGTTCTAGTTATTTTTTATTTTTTAAAATATAAAAATTTATGTTCTTTTGAAATAGATCGAAACGGAAAGTGCATCATATATATTGAGATAGAGACTCATGTGATATATAACAAAAAATAATAATAATTTAAGATAATTTTTTCATAAAACTCCAATTGAATGAATTAATTCTATTAAGTGTCTCTCTCAATTAATCTTCAAAAAGATTTTTTTATAAAAATATAAAAATAAAAACAATATTTTTGGTTATATAGTACAATATATATTATACAAGAGTAAACTTATTTTAATAATTTTATCTTTTTTCCTTGTGTAAATCCACTCTGAATTGTGGTCCCTTACTTTCTTTTAGTGGAAATTCAAGAAGAGTTTCCTAATAAAGATGTGCTAATAAACAATTTTTTTTTAAAAAAGAATGTCAAATTTAAAAAACAAAAACAAAAGGTGAGAAATCCTTTTTATCTCATCATATAAAAATTAGAAAATTTAGATTAAACTAGTAAAGAATAAAGATGCATGCATCTTCACATACACCACACCAACTCATAACTTATAACCAATATGATCCCCAAGTATTTTGTCGTGCTCTAATATGGATATTCAAAAACGAAGAAAAAAAACCCTCATAACTTATCCTTTCTCCATTTATATTCATATTATATAATTTGAATCAATACAAATTTAATACACGACTTTAAAAAAAAAAATATTTGTAATTTTAAATATGTCATGGTGTTTATTTGGTTATAAAACTTCTGAATTAGTGATATTAAATATAAATTATAATATTTGTATGATTAATGATCGAAATAATATTTATAATTATAGAAATATATTATTTTTAACAAATAATTAATAAATAATGTCACGTAAACTAATACGGAGGAAGTAAATATTACAGAATTAAAAGGATCAAAATGTGGTAGAATTATTAGATGAATAAAAAGAGATGACAACAACAAATTGATATTGCTGAATTTTTTATCGATTACTTATATATACTAAATATATAATTTATTTTAATAAAACACAAAGTTTAAATCAAAATTACATTTTATCCATCTATAACTATCATTATGGAACAATTGATTTTGGCTTTGAATAGGTAGTGTTACGTAGGGGTGTCAATGGTACGATTAGGTTGATTATTTTTTTAAAATTATATCATTTCATTTTATCGGGTATTTTATAATATATAGTCAAAATTAGATTTTTTAAAATCATCCCAATATTATCGGTTTCTCTTCGGTATCGAACGGTTCGGTTAATTTTTATTTATTTTTACTTTTAAATATCACTCAAAATATAGTACTATTAAAATATGTCTTTTGTAAATATGTTCTTGAAGAAGCACTTTAATTCTTCACCAAGAAGACAAGAATGTTAAACTTCATTGCCGTATTGTTTGATCTTAAACATTTAATAAGAGTGCTTGCATAGGTTTTGTTGTATTGTTTGATAGAGTATAGATTACATTATCTTTTAATTTTAAACCTAATTAAGTAAAGGCTAATTAAAAAACAAAGACACAAAGTCGTCTAGTCACCAGATGCCTAGGACCTAGGTTATATTTATATTTGAAAAATGTTATAAAATAAATTTATATATTAAATTTAACATATTGTTAATATATAAAATATATTTACATCATATAAGGTTATTCGGTTCGATTCGGGAATTTTTCAATTTTTTTCATAAATTAAAAAGACCATCCCAATTATTCAGGATAGTTATACACTTAAATAAAAGTCCACGATTTTATTGAAAAAGTAACATAAATCGGTTCGGTTCGGACGGTTTTTCATATTCTTTTGGCACCCCTAGTGTTTCATCTAAATAACCAAACTTTAGCAACATTTGTTTTTTTTTCATATCGGTGTCTGATATTCACATTGGAGTCCGACTAAATCCGAATTTCCATCGAAAAGTCCTACATTGAAGGTAAACTATTTCCTAACAAAGGTGACTTCATACCTAGGAGGACTCGAACTTGATACATCTGATTAAGGATGAAGGAGTACTTACCATTCCACCACTACCCTTATTTTCATTGCGAACATGTTTGGATATGATTTCAAATCAAATTGATTTGAAGTTGAAATCTTTTTAGGATATGTAATTTGAATTTTTTATGTTGTATTTCTTCTCATAAACATGAAAACTTCATAACTTGTGAAAACTATCAAAACTTTCTCAATTCCTATACAATCTTACCAAAAATAAAATCATAGTTCATAAACAAGATATCGAAATATTCTGACACACATAATTAATTTACATATCTCCATGATCCTTTTAAAAATAAACATTTGCAATTACATGTTATTCTAAATTTTCAAATACACATAATTTTATAATAATTCATAATCAAACAAATCAACTAGTAATTAGCTATTCTTCCATATATTCTCCGCGTGATACCAACAATATCTTCACGTCGAGCATAATTTATTTTATTTTTTATAAAACATAAACTTATAAGTCGAGTTCTATGTTTAAAAAATATTGAAATCATAACTTGAAATTTGAAATCTTACTTTTCCAAAAAATTGGAATTTGAAATTGGAGTTGAATTTTGTACTTGTAAACAAATGCAAATTTTAAATAAAGATAATGTTTACGTACACTCTACCTTCTCCAGACAGATATATCTCACTCATAAAATTACACGAAATATGTTGAAGTTGTTGGTTGGGTACCCAAATCCTACGACCAAATGCATAGTAAGCTTGAAAAACCATTCATCCCTAATCAAGTGCAATCTAACTTGAAGACAGAGTCGCAAAAATTAGAGGCAAAATCATTAGCCAGAAATACTCAACTTATCAACAACCATTCTGATTATAACTAATAGTCAGAAATGCCTTGCAAACAAATGTTGGAAATGCAGAATTGCAAAGGCCACCTACCAGCTATATTTCAATCGATAATCGAGAAATCAGCAAGCACAACTGTACATAAACGAGAAATCGAAGCACAACATTTCTGTCCCAGGTATGTACCATGAAATCTTTACTCGTTCGATGAATCAGTAAAACATGTCTACTATAAATCATACAGGATACAACAAAAAATATTGATCTTGCTACAATTGTAGTCGATGTAACCAACAATGAGGATATCTGTGCCAACTCATAACCGAGCCAAATGATTACAGAGCCCGAACTGTGAACAACATGGAATTTCAGGAGAAAAAATGAATTCAATTGAAATCTGACACATACAAAGGCGAAATAATACACTAAAGATCGTAAAATACTTCACAATTCCTTCTATAACTAGTGATACAAAACAGAGCTACAATCTGCCTAGTGTGAGGACAGATGGATATTTCAGTATACACGAACCATACTCCAATTTACATTATCACTCCTCTCGTATTTCTTGCTTGCAAATCACATCCAGGTAAAAGTCAACTTACTCAATACCTGATCCCGGAGCTTGATTTTCATCATTATCTACCCTCTTGACGTATTAGTGAATAGGGTGGTATTGTGTGATCCCTCGCTTTGGAGGCAACTTCCTCAAAATAAAAAGGACAAGCGAAGAAGGCAGTATCTCCACTAACTGCAAAGAGTTTAAAAAGTTTGCTTAGTCTCAAAACATATAGAAAAGTATTACTCCATTTTCTCCACTTTCTACCTCCAAGCGCAAAGTAAAAAACACCATGTCTAAGTATATACTCATGATTTGAAATTTGGATCAAACTAAGGTTTATATAGGACACGATCAAATGAAATAATAGGCATAATACATAAGCAGACACTCATACTTGGCCTCAGCTGGCAAGTAACCACTCCAACTTTGAGTATGCACACCTCAACTCGTTTCCATTGTGTCAGTTGAACACTCCAACTTACAAAATGATCATCTAGACACCTCCAAAATTTATGTGCCACATCAGGGCGTCCACAAGATATAGTGGGGACGAGTTGGAGTATTTAGTTGCCAGTTGAGGTGTCTAGATGTGCACTCTCAAAGTTGGATTGCTTAGTTGCCCGTTGAGGCCAAGTTTACGTGTCTGTTTATGTATTATGCCGAAATAATAACCATGCTTTAATTTCAGAACAGGATTCCCACTCCTTGTGTCTCAAATATTTCACCATAAGCTTAAGATTCTGAATCCAATTTTCAATTTAAACAAAATGTCAACGAAGAGAAAGAAACCTGAATTCATGGCATAAGTAAGAAACTCCCGTCCCAACTCAAAAGACTAAATAGAATAGGAGCCAAACAGAATTTTGTCGCATAAAACTGATTGTAAGATGCCACAAGCTGACATATCATGTGAATTATCCAATTTAGTCGTGATTTGGCAATAAGTATATACGATATACTGACTGCCAATACTTCTTTTGATTAAGGCACAACAACCAATATGTTTACCTAAAGAAGTACTAATAAAAGTTCAGCGATATGGAACTCACCAGGTAATATATCAAATTCAAAATCGGATGATCCAAAACATCAAGATCTGCAGCTTTATCAAATGCACTGAAGCACATCTGTAGAAAGATAATAAGAGAAACTAACAATTAAGACATATAGAATAACCAAATAGGCTTTATGCCCTATAGAAAGAAAGGAAAAAATTTGAGAGGGATGCCCTATAGAAAGAAAATCAATGCATCAGCTAAGACATTTTTATTTTTTTTAAAAAGGCTGTCTGGCCCTGCTTGCACGGATCTCAGCTAAGAGTAACTTATTGTATCAAGAAAGGTTTTAGACAAAAAAGAAACCATCTAAAGCAAAACACAGATATCATTCACACACTACAAACATGGGTTAGTTATGATCAGCTAAAAATTGGTTAGTTCACAAGGAATATGGACTTACCATAACACATCTAATGAGGAAGCATGAAAAACATATTGTCGTGACATAGCCAACCTACAGAAGCCAAAATGTCGGAGAAGTCAAAAGACCTAATTAGAATGAAAAATACCAAGAAACAAAAAGTACTAATAATATACCTCCTGTAGCTTCTTGCGTCTCCCTCTTGATTCTACTGGAAACCGCTGTAACATAAGGAAAAGCCTGGAAGGAAGTGAAAGAATATCAAGCCAAATAGTAAGGTGATATTGAAGGATAAATATGAATGACATACAAGTTGCAGGGACCCAATTATTCAAACATTAAGAGTAAACAAGGTAGTCAAATGTGATATAGCAAAGGTCAATCCACAAACTAAACAAACATGTGCTATACGCAGTACAGTAAGAACTTTTTTTGCAGTATCTTAATATTTAAATTGCTACTTTTATTTTTTAACAGCATGTTCAACAATACTATGCATCTTTCTACAACCGTACCGATGAACTAAGATCATGCTTGAGAAGACTTTAAACTTTCATTAGGCAGGGCAATAAAAGGTCACATGAACTTTCACTAAAAGTAAGTGTAATTGAAGATATTTTACTCTTTTATATGTTTGACATCCATTACTGCCGTGATATTGCTGCATTCATTCAATCTAACACCTGCCGATTTCTTTCCTATGTATTAGGAACTTCACTCTAGAGTACTCTTTAGAGATGAGGGAAGACTTCAATGGGGAATCTTCCACTTTTCATCTAGGAGGATAAAGATGATTAATATAGCAGATTCGAATGCGACAAGGGTAATGCAGAGGTTAATGGTAGCATTGTCAAACTAGTTGATCAAGAATGGGATACTCCTCCACTTATCTCTCCTCCTAAAGAGCTCTCCAGTCATTTCTCGAAGGTTCCAATTTTTTCCTCTCTTCTCTAATTCACCATATTAGGGTATGTTTTCTTTCATTTTCCTTCTTCGCTCCCTCCTCCCCCCCCCCCTTCTTCTTTTCCCTCCTTCCTTCTTCATCTTCTTCTTTACTTTTGTCCTCTTTGTCAATGTGTGCTCCTGGTATCAAACTAATGAAGTACGGGTCACTGAAAGTAACTGAAGATTCGCATAAGATACATGCCAATATACAAGATACTTAACTTCAGAAAATGGTGAAGCTTAGGACTCGACAGAATTCATCTCATGAAGGTTTAGATCGGTGGATGTATAGACTAGGAAGCAGATCACCTTTTAGTCCAAAAACTTTGGCTTTTGAACAAAGCAAACAACAATCGACAACATATCCAACTCTACCTTCTAAAGAAGTGTTAAGAATAGCAACAAATCAGAAGATCAAGCATCCTTTATACGAATGATAGAAACAAGTGTTTGCTTTATGCCTGTGTGCTTGGTTTATACCCATTCTGTAAGTCATTCAACAAATGTACATTGGGTAATTAATGTCAGTGACAGAGCGACTGGTACTAAAAATCAGATTTTACCTTCCACCATAAAGGAGAAACCCCAATGCTGCAAATAGGGATACACCTGCAAGTACATTGTGTTAGTACTTTGCAACAGATCCATGCAATGGAAAACACTTAAAATAAGTTAAATCTAAAACAAGAACCTGCAAAAAACATCTTGGATAAGATGACGAGTACTCGAATAGGTTTCCACCACATTATCAGCCATAATATAATCTGCAAGATATATAAGAAACAAAGAAAATCAGCAATGAACATCCACCAAACAGGTACAGCAATTTAAAAGAGTAAACCCTTGTTTCACGTGTTTCATGCAACAGTTCCACGAGAAAACATAAATTTGCATGTCTAACTGTGACACTGAACATCTCATCAAACAAAATGTAGTCTTAATAAAGTATCTCCAAATGACAGAAACATATTTTCTTATCAATGACACTTTGTTTGATATACCCCTAAGATTTATGAGTGGTCTCAATATTTGGCGAAATACTAGGCACTGTGCTCTCATTTCTGCTAATAGAATACTTAAGAAGGGAAAATTTTAGTAATTACTGATGCTCAGATGGAGGGCATCCTTTTATGTTTGGGAGTTAGAGAGGATGGCCAGGGCACTGAATGAACTACCCTATGAACGACATGTTTAAGAATGTTGAGAAAAACTCCGATCAGATGAAACTTGTTGTCATTTTTAGAAATATATTGATGTCAAAACTCCCAGACCAGAGTTTATTTCTAGTAAGCACCAAAATAAATTGATGCTCCTGCCAAGGTTCTTTGAAATGGACCAAAAAGGAAAGTAAGACGAACAAATTGAAATGGAAGGAGTTTATATGAGTATTGCATAACTGTCACATATTTACCTGAATAGCATAAACCACTCCGTTGATTGTGAAGAAACTAGGTCTAAGCCCATCCGTGGACACAGCACGTGCCTGTCATAGGAAAAACATATATGTTAACCTTGAGAAGATATATATCTACACAAAACTGAGACAGAGACCACAAGAACCTGGTAGTATATCTCAGCCCAGAATAATACTAGCAGAGCATAAGTTGTGAAGAATGCAAGACTTGGCATATCAAGCATAATATGTTGGACAATCTGCAAAAATGTAGCATACAACGTTATGAATTAAAGGAGTGTAAAGACAAAAAACATCAAGATAGTCTGTTGCCTAACCTCCGGTTGCAACTTCTGAACATCCCGACGAAATGTAAAAACTAGCGAGCGAACTGCCAAAGAGCATGAAGACACAGTTAAATAACAAAGCCAACATGTCAAAACAAAGTGGAGTGTACAGGACCAATCATTTGAAAAGCATGTGTAATGAAACTCCCTATCAGGATGTTCAAAAAAAAAATTAGACGTAGAGAAAAGAAAGATACTGACCTCCATTCACAAAGAAATTGAGAAAGTGGAAGACTTTTTGAGTGGTCCAGCCATATTCAGGAACTCTCATTTGAATGCGAATTAATTGTACCTGATTGCCAAGTTGCAAAGTCAGAAACTAATTCCAGAGCCGCACATAAATTGAAGTATTGGTACTGGTGATAATAGTTTTCTAGAGCAATAACAGAATAAAATATGATCATCCAATGCGCAAGAACATGCATGAAAATTTAAACAAGTATACCAAAATCAATCAATGAGACACAAACAAAACCAACTTGCAAAACTTAAAATTTCAAACTCCAAGCCATGTTCCCCTCTTTTTTGCATACATAAACCAATTAGTGGAATTAGAAACAGTTTCAACTATCGCCAAAAATATGCATACTATAAGTGCAAATGCTCCCTGGTAACATATTATAGTTTTGCCATGACTAAATACCAGAACCCCAATAACAACTACCCGCCATACCGGAAATAATAATCATGACTTGCAGGGAGGAAAAGGTGCAGTCTGTTAAAAGTTTTACCTACTTCAACAACTTCCCTTTTTAGTTCCAAATTTCAGTTTTAATAACTTTCAACTTTCAAGTGTCTATACGAAATCATACAAAGACAATTCCTATTTGATATATCTATTTAAGCAAGTATTTTAGGGTTAAGAAGGAATTGTCTCTTGTACAAATCGTGTATTAATCTACTATAACTATAGAATACTCCCCTTTTGCAAATTACTGTGTTTATCCGAATGATCCCCAACCAACGAAAATCTCTCTTTTTCCTATCCCTATACATATGAGCCGAAACTAAAGCTCTGTTGAGTAATAGTTCTAGTAAGCCCTTAATGAGCCCCTTGAAAGCTTGATGCAAACTCTATGAGTTATATATCCCCGTTTCAAGGACCATCAAAAACAAGTCTAAAATGCCTCAAATTCGAAAGTTCCGCCTAGAATTATTCCCTTGACGAAAACATCAAATTTGGAAGTTACATGATGCACATGACATTCAATTCAAACAACTAACAAGCAAACACAAGACAAATTATCAGATTCTTCATACATCTCCAACACATATACGAGCCCAATCTTACTTTACCAACCAACATAACAAAATAAAAAGAGCAACCCAGTATACTAAGCTCCCGCTATGCACTGAACCATGAAAATCTATTGGATGCAAAAGGCCTATTTACACCGCTCGAACATGTCACATCTTACTAACATGACAACAACTTTATCGTTTAGACCTCCTTTCTTCTACAGTAAGCTCCCGCACTGAACCACAAAGGTCTATTGGATGCAAAAAGCCTATTTACACCACTCGAACCTGCCACATCCTACTAACATGACAACATCTTTACCATCTAGGCCTCTTTTCTTCTATACTAAGCTCCCGCTATGCACTGAACCACATAGGTCTATTGGATGCAAAAAGCCTATTTACAAAGCTCGAACCTGTCACATCCTACTAACATGACAACATCTTTACCGTCTAGACCTCCTTTCTTCTATACTAAGCTCCCCCTATGCACTGAACCACATAAGTCTATTGGATGCAAAAAGCCTATTTACACAGCTCGAACCTGTCACATCCTACTAACATGACAACAACTTTATCGCCTAGACCTCCTTTCTTCTAATTCACATGGAAGGATGCTTTCACCTGATGGAACCCCTCTTATCCCAATCAACATAACAATTATGGTAAAATTAACTCACAAAATTCAAAATTCAAAACGCTAAGACGTAAATAGAGAGAGAGAGAGAGAGAATTTACAAGAGCAACGACGGCGACAACGCCGTAGAGAATAGCAAGGACATGGAATATAAGGTTTTGCCAATCAACAGATCTGTTCACATCGTCCCACCAATTGATCGCATCATTCAGATGATACGCCACCACCGCCACCGCCTTCTCCGACGGGCCTACAACCATCTCCGCCCGTCCCATCACCGGAGATTCCAAAATCAAACTCACCAAATCCAAAATCCCCCCCAAAAAAAATCAAACCCCAAAATTGGCCATTTCCTTTTTTGGTACCGAAATTAATTTTTTTTTTAAATCATTTACTATTTTTGTTTACTTAAATCTCTGTCTCTTTTTCTTTTTTTTTCAAAATGGCCGGCAAGAAAAAGAGGTATTATTATTATATATAAAAATAAATAAATGTATATATATATTAGCCACATTTTCTTATTTTTGTCGGATTCCAATTAAAAAAATTGACGTTTATAGGGGTAATATTGTCCTAAATATATCCTTAATGCATTAGGAGAAGAATCGACTAATAACAACTTTAGTCAAAATAATATAGGATTAGGATTTCTATTCTTACCTAAATTAAGTTTCACATTATTATAAATAGAGATGGTTTGTTAGCTATTTTCTATTATGAGAAACATTAGAGCGTAAAATATCTTTTTTTATAATAGCGAAAATGTTGAACGTTGAGATGAATAATTCTAAGATCACAGTATACGTGGTTTCTTGTTGGATTTTTTCTGCTTTTGGTGGATTGATGTTTGGTTATGATATTGGTATTTCTGGAGGAGTTTCTGCTATGGATGATTTCTTGATTAAATTTTTCCCACATGTTTATCAAACAAAGTTACATGCTAAAGAAAATAACTATTGCAAATATGATAATTGGCTTCTCCAACTCTTCACTTCATCATTATACATATCCGCTCTTTTCGCCAGTTTTTTTGCTTCAAAAGCCGCTACTAAATTAGAAAGAAAGACTACCATTTTGATCGCGTCAAACTTTTTCATTGTCGGAGTTGTATTGAGTGCCGTGGAGAACAAGTTGATGCTTATTTTTGGTAGAATTTTGTTTGGTGTTGGTGTTGGATTCGGAAATGAGACTGTTAACTTTTAGAAATTATTTTTCTCTTTAGATAAATAATAAGAAGGTTACCTGGTGTAATTTTTAACCGAAATACCACCAATTCTTCTAGTACATTTCCACTTCGACCTTGCTAAACAAAGTATTGAATTCTGGAGAAGTAATGCATTAATCTTCTACTTCTATGATCTGTTTCTCTCAATCAGTAGAATACAAGAAATATCAACAGTATAATAATTTCCTTAAGATTGTTGTTCATCTTGTATTCTTAAGATACTTAGAACAAAACTTTGAAGAACTTGGTAAGAAACAACAAAATTTAAAGAGTATTTCAAACTAGAAAATTAAAATTAGTAGAGAAAATAGAATCAGGAACAGATTAGAAACAATATAAAAATATTTTTCTCAAAGAAAGGAAATCGAGCCCACTGAATGCACAGTGTCCCCTTAAGGAAATTATTCCCCTCAAGTACCCGAGTTTAATGGAATATATCCTCCCAAGATAGAACGATTTTACTCACCGGTGTATCGGTACCTAAAATCACGGTGTCAGCAAACCACTCAACGGCAGTAAAGCACACTTAGAATACTAGATTTAGTAGTAGTAGAAGAAGTCAAGAAAATTCATTCTTTTAAAATGAGAGAAAATCCCTCAATTTATAGAAAACAAAGGGTAGTGTGAAAAGGTTCTTATTGTGCCTTACCGGAAAGGTCACAAACCTTTGGAAAAGTTACAATCTTTCGAAAAGGTCACAACCTTTCATAAAAGTCACAAAGTTTAATAAAAGTCGCAACTTTTCATAAAAGTCATAACTTTTCATAAAAGTTGCAACTTTTCATAAAAGACAACTTTTCTTAAAAGTCGCAACTCTTCATTTTCCATTCACACTTTTTAAAACCCATTGTATATATTACAAGACATAGGTAAATCTTACCTCGGAATGGTATACAAAACTTTTACAAGCAAAAATTATCAAATCTAAGGATTTTGTATCTTAGTTTTTATTGTCAAATTAAATTTTACAATATTGATCTTAGTATTTTACATATCTCCAAAATTCTTGAAGACGCTAAGTTTCAATTTTTGTTTTTATTAAATAACTAGACATGAACACTAAGGTGCATTAATAAATAAACAGATACCACTTCAATTTAAGAATAGAGTAGGGATATTTATGATTGATCAGTTTAAATTAGTTTTTTTTTAAAAGGATAATTATGTCAATTAAGTCTATTTTTTTAAATGTTAGAATCAAAACAAACTATTAGTAAGTTTTTCATCACTTTGATTTTTTTTGTTAATTCAATTTTTGTAGAGAGAGAGTTAGTTATAAACACATATTAGATTGACTAAATTTCAAAGTAAAGCTATCATATCAATTTCACATTAAGAAAAGAAGGGACTATAGTCTATATAGAGTATGTAATTAAGTAATAATAAATACATTATATATTTTGTGCTAAAAATTATTGTAATCTCATAATCTTAGCAACATATTTTACCTTGTTAAAAAATATAGTGAAAGAAAATATCTCTTCCTAGTATATCCCCCCCCCCCCCTATTTATAAGTTAATTTCTTTTCAATTTAAGAAATTTTATCTTTAACATTTATTGGATTTTAAATATATTGCATTAATGAGAATTATCTAAATGTGTTCCATAGTTTTTGTTTTTTTGAGTATAAGAATTTAGAACTTTTGAACCGAAGTATTCAAATATCATTTAGTTTTGACAATTTAGTTATTACTGATGTATTGCTTCATTTGAGACTTTGATCAATTAAATTTTAGCCATTAAATTTAACCTATGCCATATGACAACAATCCAAGTAAGAACTTGAGGAAAATTGAGAGAAGAGAAATGATGAGGAGCCGCATTCATTAGTTGACATATTTCGCTTTTCATGAGTCAAGAAGGAATATACACACATATATTTATTTATATAGTCAGTTTGATTCGTATTTATGGTTATTTTCTTGCTTACAAATTATAATTAAATAAAATATCTAAATGAACCTTCTTTTTTCCAATTGAGTTGTAATTTACCATATCAAAGTTTGATTATTATATCGGATCGAACTTTGAAAGTTTCGAATTTTCCAGAAAAGAACTTATCGATTATCGAAGTGAAACTTTGGACATACCGACGTCCACCCCTACTGAATTGTTAGCCACATATATATGGGTAACATTAGCGAGTGATATAGATCTCTTGACTGACCTATGCTGATATATTCATAATATTAAGACTAGACAGTGAAAATACATGATTCTTTTAAAAGCTAACATGTGAAATATTGAACAAGTTATAAACATATCCTTTTTTTTCAATACGTAATTATCAAATTCTAATACCAAAGTTTGATTTATTGAACCGAACTTTCGTTCTTAGTATCTACTACTTTCAGTTACCTATTATTTCGGCAAAAGTGTCCATTACCCCTCTAAACTTGAAGCTTTTTATTCAATGTACACCTAAACTATATTCCGTTTTAATTACGGGGGGGGGGGGGGGGGGGGGGGGGGGGGGGGGGGGGGGGGGG
>JAJOOO010021318.1:0-31686 GCA_029582685.1 Solanum piurae
CATATTTGGTTTATTCTCTCCTTTTAGGACTCCTTTTCTAATAGGAAAGGTTTTAGGACTCTATAAATATAGGTTTGTTTCTTCTAACACAATAACAAGAACATCCACAATGTAGTCGTTTAAAGACTTTTGTTTATGGGGAGATTTATTCTCTCAATAGTTTTAATATTTTTCTTTTATATTAGATTTCATATAATAATATTATGTTTTTAGTTAAATTTTTGTCATCTAATTTATTATCATATGATTTGCAAATTGTAAGCTTCCGCATGACGCCCTAATCAACCTCCATAACCCAACATTAACAAATGGGGTAGTTATTCTTGGATGGGTTGGGCTTGAATTTGTGTTGTCTTTTTACATCATACTCTTTCTATTTTATTTGGTTAAATTGGTTAGCAAATGCATATGCGCCTTCTTTTATTATAATAGTTAAATGAGATCTAAACGTCAGTATACATATATAACAACTCCTTATCATAGCGCCTTCTTTTATTATAATAGTTAAATGAGATCTAAACGTCAGTATATATATATAACAACTCCTCACCATAGCAATCATGAAATTTTCAGAAAAATATTATCACTAATCACCATAATAAGGTTTGACTATATTACAAATAGTTTTATTTATGTTTTTTTTTTCTTTCCCTCACAATAATGTTTGAGTATTAGTATTGGGTCTGACTAAATTCAAATTCCCCTATAGAACCATTTATGTTAGTGGACGCATTAATGTCACCTTTCATGTAGAATCGTTAAATTGTTTTTTTCAACATGGTAAGGAAAATCGAAATTTATATTTGCCTTCAGGAAGAGCTTTCAACAGGGAACCTTTGTTCTTGCAAAGAATATTTAGAATTTTTATCCATTTTTGGGACGTCGGAATAGAATTCTATAAATGCAACATGCAACATGCAACTTTGACATAATAAATATGCTTCATCTTTATAAATTCATCAGTTTAAGCCTAACACTTGTTTGTCAATTTTTTCAACCATACAAAATTTCAAATTCATCATCTTGAAAAATATGCTTCCTGATAAGAAAGCTCCCTAGAGAAGAACAAATTCCTAAATGAAAGAACATAAAAATTAAAATCAATGGTCATGGAACTTAGAATTTTGAGTGTGTCTCAGGACGGGGTATACCAAATATATTTTGAAGTGTAAATTAAAGGCGACTTCCATAGGGCATATGCCCCTGATATAAAAATGTACGCATCGAGCGTTAATTTTGATGTTATTATTTCAAAAGTATTTTTTTGCTATAAATCATATTTTTTATTATTGGTGTAATGGTAATGTCATTTTGTGTATTATGAGTATATCTTCTTTAATGCACTTTTTCAACCTATGTATAAATACTACTTGCATTTAGTTATACACTCTATTTAGTATTAAGGTATGTATAATTTATAGATAGAAATTCATGATATTAGTAATGCAATGAGTTTTAAAGCATGCATTAGCATGGTTAAAGACACAAGTGTTCCTCAAAACCTTTTACATACTTTCCACCATATTTCTGGAGAATATTTTTGTAAATAAAAAAAATTAGAATGATTGAACACATTATTTTGATAGAGTGAAGTATTAAAAACACCCCCGAACTTGGCACAGATTATTAATATCATCCCTGAACCATTAATAGGCTTAAAAACACCCCTATACTTGGCGAGCTAAGCTTAACTACACCCTCCCATTTCATACACAATAATGTGTCATTCACGCGCTACACGTGAAAATTTTAAACTAATGTGGCTTATATATATAATTCTAAAATAAAAATAGAGGTATTTTGTTATTTCTTTTAAGGAAAAAAGGATAAATATATCCCCGAACTATCGTAAATGGTATGCAGATATCTTTCGTCATACTTTTGGGACATTGGTGCCCCTGCCATCCAAAAACTAGAGCATATATACCCTTTATATTAACAGATATACACGTGTCATAATCGTATCCGCCGATTAAATATCGGATCAACGGATAAGATTGCGCCACGTGTCTCTATTTAGTCTTCCGTTAGAGTGAAGGGCATATATGCTCTAGTTTGTAGACGGCAGGAGCATCAATTACGATAATTCAGGGATATATTTATCATTTTTCCCTTTCTTTAATAAAAAAAAATTAACATAAAGTAAATTTTAAAAAGAGGGGTTTTGTCTCCAATCTCTTCCCAACCAAAAATTTTCAACTTATCACCCCTCTCTTCCTACCAAAAGATTTCTCCAATCTCACAACATAACCCTTTGATTTCCATGGAAATCAAAGGGTTTTAAGCTTGAAAACATTGATTAAAGTATTGGTAAGGATCTGTTTTTCTTTATTTTGTTAGGGTTTTGTTCGCGTTAGTCTTAAGGATTAAATTCAACTTGAAATTTTCTAGGGCTTCATTTGCTGCCATATTTTGCTCATCTTAAATCTTGTTTTGAGGTCAGTTTTAATGGAGGAGAAGTTAAATAGGAAGAAGAAGGGTATTATAGTAGCTGCTGGTAATTAAAAATTGAATGAAAAAATAAATAAATAAAAAGTCTGATGTGGCGTTTTTGTAACTTTTCAGTTTTCACCCTTTTAAAGAGAGTGTAATCACTTATTGTATAATGTGGTCTGGGAGGGGTGTATTTAAGCTTAGTTCGTCAAGTATAGGTGTTTTTAAATCTATCAATAGTTCAGTGATGAAACCAATAATCCGCGCCAAGTTCGTGGGTATTTTAATACTTCTCTCTTTTTGATATACCAGAACAAACATTGCATAAAAAATAATATTAGCATAACTAATGCAAACATAACTAATATATCATAATCACACACTATCTTATACACCCCACATAACGATCCTATATGTTTTGTGGATAATATCTCTAGTAGTTTTTTCACACAATTAAAACCTATATAAGGACAACTTCCAAGCATTTTCTCACCACATTCTTTCCACAACATTGATTTTGCTTCATCGAAAAGGAAAAATATGAGTGTGAAAGGCAAGTTGACTGCTTCAGTAGAAGTGAAGTGTGGTGGACATTTGATTCATGAGCTTTTTCACTCTAATACTCATCATGTACCCAACATTAGTCCTAGTAAGGTCAATCGTTTTGAAATTCTTCAAGGTGGATTCATAAAAGTTGGTTCGATAGTAAGCTGGAAATATTATGCTGGTAACACACCTTTCTTCACTTTCTCTCATATTGTATGTATGTATGTAAATACGTGCGTGTTTGGTCTTTTTCAAAAGTAATAAAATAGTTTTTTTAAGAAAAAGTTGTTTGACGGTGTTTGATTACCACAAAATATTTTGCATCAAAAAAAAGAAGGGAAAAATGATAAATATACCCCGAACTATTGTAAATGGTATGCAGATACCCTCCGTTATATTTTTGAGACATTGGTGCTCATGCCATCCAAAAATTAGAGCATATATACCCTTTATACTAAAGAAAATATATGTGTCATAATCTTATCTACCGATTCAATATTTATTAAATATCGGATCGAGGATAAGATTGTGACACGTATCCCTATTTAGTCTTCCGTTAGAGTGAATGGCATATATGCTCTAGTTTTTGGACGGCATGGGCACCAATGTCGCAAAAGTATGACGAAGGGTATCTACATACCATATACGATAGTTCGGGGATATATTTATCATTTTTCCCAAAAAAGAAAAATAACTCCTTCCACATGCATATGGGGTATGAGTTATTTTTAACAAGTTATTAAATATTTGGTAATAAAAAATGAGCATCAGATAATTTTTGGAGAAAATTAGGAAAAAAAAAATAGTCAAGATGAAGGTATAATTATTTTCTGAATGCTTTATTTTTTATTGGGAAAAAGGATAAATATACCCCCAAATTAACGTAAATGGTATGCAGATACCCTCCGTCATACTTTTGGGACATTAGTACCCCTACTGTCCAAAAACTAGAGCATATATACTCTTCACTCTAACGGAAGACTAAATATGGACACGTTGCACAATCTTATCCGTCGATCCGATATTTAATAAATGTTGGGTCGGTGGATAAGATTATGAAACGTGTATGTCCGTTATTATAAGAGGTATTTATGTTCTAGTTTTTGGACGGCAGGGGCATCAATATTTCAAAAGTATGACAAAAGATATCTGTATACTATTTACGATAGTTCAGGGGTATATTTATCCCTTTTTCCATTTTTTTATTAATGAGGAATTGGACAGGTGAATTAAGAGCTAACATCTCTTCTATTTTCTTATTCTAATGATTATAGATGGAAAAATGAAGATTCTTAAGGAAGTTATTGAAGCGGTCGATTATAAGAAGAAATCAATTACCTGGAAAGTGATTGAAGGAGATCTGTTGGAGTTGTACAACTCCTTTACTATCATCTCATCTTTTGAACCTCAGTGGACTACATGGACGTTAGCATATGAGAAGAAAACCGCATCCACCCCAGACCCTCTCGCTTTCTTGGGTTATTTCATTGAATTGACTAAAGATATCGAGGGTCACTTTCTAAAAAAATAAAAAAAATTGGTGTCCAATTACCCTATACAAATATGTGTGTTTGTGTTTGTGTGATGAAAATTTACAATACTGGCTAGTTCTAGCTAGAATATGAAATAATTCAAATAATATTGTGTTTGAAAAACACGTTACATATGTTACTCGATAGCTATGAGCTATCCTTCTATGGATATATTCTAATGGTTGCTATATGTGATTAAGATATAATGAATGTTGCCAAGTTACTGGTTATTTTCCTTCCTTGTCAATTTTATAGTTTTTTTTACTCGGTGTTTTGTGTTCATATTAAAGTTTTTGATAAAATTTGAATCGCACCGTTTGACGGTGTCGCTCTCAACTTTAGAGTTCTATATAAATAATATTGGAAAAACTACGTAATTATACACTTCATTACCATATTTACTATTATTACATTTTCTTTCAAAATATTACGTATGTTACCACTAATTAAGAGCTTCCTACCATATATTGAGGAAGATACACTTAAATACATGATTTTTTGCTACCAAATAACTAAAATAGGGAGAGAGGCTAGCGAGATCATGTATCCCAGATACATGTGAATCACACTAGATACATGTATCTATATGTATGTGGCGTGATTCATATGTATTCGACTCACTGTTTTCGTGCAAGCCGCCAGGGCGGGATTATTCCCGCTAGGGAGAGGCCGCTGTAGATGGATGGGTCTGCCACAGCGGGACAGACGCGACTTAAGTCGGAAATAAACCTCAAAAACGTCATTATTCTGCAAACTTCGTTCTTAAGAGTTAGGAGACGACCCAATGCGATTTCTTGACTGTTTTCCATTGCTTTTGGTGCAAAAGGTAAGATTCTTACTCCCCTAATCCGTTTTCGATCCGTAGAACATAGATTCTTGGTTATTAATTATTGGGGGAGGGTTTTTGGACTGGAATTGATGGTGGGGAAAAACCCTAGTTGAACCTTAGGATTATGGGTTTTGCCTAGGGTTGATAATGTTGATTGTAATCAGGGTAATTAGGCCTCGTTTATTGATCCTCGCGTTATATTGATTGTTTGTAGACCAAGAACAAGCGAAAAGAATTCGAAAAGGGAAGAATCAAGTTTCATAGGAGGGTTCAAGCTTTGTTCGAGGTAGGTGATGGTGGTGATTTCATGTTTGTGTGATGTATGTTAGTAATTGCTTCATTATAATGCATGTATGTATGCGAATGTTGCACTATTGATCACACTAATAGTAAGTGAGCATGAACGAATGATTGTATGCCATGAATCAACACTTGATTGTATGATTATAAGAATGTACATTGTGATTGTGATTGTGGCATGTTGAATGGAACATGTGTCACATTCCTACACACTAACTGGGATTGGATGTCACGTATCGACATACATATTGGAACGGGTGTCACGATCCGACACACTAACTTGGAACGGGTGTCACGATCCGACACACTAACTTGGAACGGGTGTCACGATCTGACACACTAACAGTTTGGGTATGGGTTCCATGAGCGGACCATTGACTTGTCATATAAATGTATTATTGAGAATGTGGAATTGTACATTGACTTTCAGGTTCTAGGCATTATTTCCGCAATTGTTTTGTTAGACTTTCGGAGTTTATGGAAACTCCCTATTTTTCCTTTAGACATTTAAACCTGCTTTTGTATCTTTAAATGCTTAGTTTTCATTAATTTGGTTAGTTGGGTTGTAATAACGGTTCTCCCACCGGAGAATTAATGTGTGTGTGAATCACGATGGCGTGGATCGTGACAATACTCATAAGGAATCTCCATTAGTTCTTGTATTACCATTACAGAAACAAACAAAAAAAAGGATGGAAAAAGAATGAGAATATCATTTTAATACATATTTATTGTAGTTATAAGAGAAAAGACATAAAGTCACCATTGAAGTTGTTCCGAATTTTCAAAAAGACACCTTAACTTTGCAGTCGTCCTATTATCCCACTAAACAATTTTGAACAGATATTATTATATCATTTTTCGATCAGCCCCAGATTTTAAAAAGCAAGTGTGTTCACACAACCAATCATTACATGACACGTGTTAATTTAATTAAAAATATATTTTTTTTAAAAATTAAGTTTTTTCTTTATCTTTTTTTCTCTCTCTCTCTCTCTTTTACTTTTTGACTTATTTTAATTTTGATTTCATCTTAAATTTCACTTCATCTTCCACCTCCCACTTTCAAGTGATCCATCCCTCCATTTTCTTTCTTTTTCTTCACCTCCCATCCTCACCCCACCCACCACGTCAAGTTGAACCCCACTCCCATTTTTTTTCTTTTCTTTTTCTTCTTCTTCTCTGGTCAAATTCTTTATAGAATTCATACTAGTTTTTAGACTTTATTGAATTATTGATAACAAAATTAATTATTTTTCTAAGAAAATTTAAAATTTTGAAGGTATCATCAACTACTCCTTTTCATATAACTTCAAAATTAGAAATGATAATTTTAAAAGAATCAATGAATTCCCCGAAAATTGAATGAATTTAATTGAAATCGGATAAAAAAAACATATATGATACTTCCTAATCATTTTGAAATCTAATGGGTTTATCAAATTGTTCGAAATGTAAGAAAATATTTCGTTAAAGTTTTAAAATTAAAGAGAGTAAAACTAATAGTAGTAAAAAAAGAGAAAGGTGAAGTTGTGGTAAAAATGGTGACATTGAAAGTGAGAAGCTTCAATGGAGATGATAATGAATTTTTGAAGAAGAAAGAAAGAGAAAAAATTCAAAAAGGAAAAAAAGTTAAAATAATAAGAAAAATAAAAAATATATTTTATAATAAAGTACTTGTAAAAATAAAATTATATTAGTTCATTTAGGTTGTTCACTCTCTTTGAGAGAGTGCACACCACTCTCTATGTCAGGTAGACGAAAAATGATACAATAATACATGTTCAAAATTGTTTAGTAGGGTAATAGGACGATTGCAAATGAGACAACTTCTGTGGTGCCTTTATGTTTTTTCTCTAGTTATAACATATATTTTTCAAACATAAAATTATTTATTTCAGAGGATAGCTAGAACTAGCCAATATTATCAAATATCAGCACACAATATATATATATATTGTTATTATTTTATTTCGTGAGAACGTGATCCTCTAGATGTTTGGTTAGCTCTATGAAAGCACCCAAGAGAGCGAGGGGTTCTGGAGTATCTTCATTCTTCTTCTCGTAAATAAGTGTTGTTGTAGCCCATTTATGTTCACTGGATGTGATAATAGTGAAGGAATTATACAATTCTAACACATCTCCTTCGATCACTTTCCAGGTGATTGACTTCTCACGATGATCGATGGCTTCAATCACTTCCTTCAGCAACTTTTCTTTCCTATCTATAATCATTAAATTAAAATTAAAAAAATGTAACAACAAACTCAAACGTTTAATTCCTTATAAAAGATCTAAATATCCACAAAATAATACCATCATCTTATTTATTTTGTTTTCCCTCATTTTTCATTTTCCTAAGATCTATCTTAGGCTTGAGAAGCTTGGACTGATCATAGGGTTCTTTAATTTAATGGAAATTTTTAGTGCTAATAATTAGTAATATTTAAGTTTTAGTTAGAGAGTAAAATAAAGTAAAAAATTAAAATATTTTAATTAAAGAATAAATAACTTTCACCCACAAGTGAAATAAATTACTTCAAATATGATACAAAACATTTTACTTGGAATATATTTTTGGTAATTAATCAAACAACGTCAAATAACTTTTTCACAAAAATAATTTTCTTGAAAAATGATTTCCATTATACGAAATACTTCTATATAGAAAATTGATGAAAGCAAATCATGCATAATGAGAGAGAGAGAGAGTGTGAGAGATTGAAAGCGTAAAAGTGTATGTTACCTTAAATATATTTCCAGCTAACAACCGTACCAACTTTAAAGATTTCACCTTCGTGAATCTCAACATGGTTGACCAATGGACTTATGTTGCGTATATGATAAGTGTTGGTATGATACATATCATGAATCGAATGTCCTCCACACTTTACCTCTGCTGAAGCAACCAACTTGCCCTTCAAACCCATATTTCTTTTTGGTAGGTATAGCAATTAGAGATGTGAAAAGAAAGTGGTGATAAAATATTTGGACCTTATAGTCTTTATATAGATTTAAATTAGTTGTTAAAAGCTACCTAGTTTGAAATAAATTAACCAATCCTTGCTTCTTAGATATGTGTAATTAAGAAAAATTAAAATAAAATATCTTATTCCCTTCTCACTTTTACATGTCACGATTTAACTTGACACATCTATTAAAAAAATAATTAATAATATATATATATATTACCAAACTATCTCCTATTAAATGATATCTTAGAACATGATTTGGATAATAAATATTTAATGCTGAGAATAAAACATAAAAAAAATTATTATCTTTTCTTGATATATCGAAAGTGACAAATAAAAATGAGAATTTATTTTAAAAATAAATGACAAGTAAAAATGAACGGAGAGTACTAATTATATAATAACACCAAATTAATAAGGACGGGAAGGATATAAAATAGAATTTTTCAATAATACACTACCAAACTTAGAAAAGAGTGAGATTTGATTGGATAGTTGGCGCAATAAATGCTTAACCTTTTTTAGGCATTTTAGGAAATCCTATCATATATGCGGGGAATATCCAACCCTATACTCTATTTTACTCTTCAAATATACAGTTTTCTATTATTTTTTTTAGACAATCAACTCTAACTCAATTCTCTATTTTACTCTCTAAAAAATAATTTTTTTCTCTCTTCTCAATATTATATTATTATTTCTATTTCATTCTTATTTTTTTAATTCATAATATAAATTCTTTATTTTTTTCCAATAATTACTTTATATAATTTTCATGTGATATAAAATTTTATTTTTTCAAATTTTTTTATTTAATATAAAATTTTATTTTATTCTAAATTTTTAAATAACATAAATTGCAAGAAAATATTATATAATATACAAATTAATAGACAAATTTAAATAAAAGTGAAATACAATTACATAAACACTCAATTTTTGAAATTATTACGCTGCTCCCATAAATGCTCTATTAATGCATTAAGGAGTTCAAAATGAGCATTTTTGTCCTTAGTATTTTTATGTCTAGCTAAAAATTGTTCAAACCAAAGATTTTCATCTATCACCATTTTTATCGTTGAAGTTGGAACCTCTACGACATCTTGAATTGGTGCATTAAGATCACGTTCATCCTCAATTATCATTGTGCAGTATGATACATGTACTCATTATATCATGTAGCACTTCCTTTCTCCCAAAACGTGACGGCCCTCAGTAATTGCAAAACGTGACGGCCCTCAGTAATTGCAAAACGTGATTGCAAAACTCCGAATGCACGTTCAACATCTTTTCGGCATGATTCTTGTTTCATCGCGAATTAATTATTATGTTATGTATTTTATTGTATTTTATCTTGTATTTAAATTATTATGTTATGTACTGTATTGTTATCTTGTATTTAAATTATCATATTATGTATTGTAGTTTCAAATTAAAATTTTCATCTTATCATTTTAATTTTGTGTATTCTTTATAGTGAAAATTAATAATCAAATCAAATTATATTATATACTATTAATTCGGGATGGAAGTAGTAATATTAAATAATATATTTTTTAAAATATTATATTACATTTAAAAAAAATTGTGAATATTAGATATTTAATTAATAACATTATATGTAAAATAATATGTTAATTATACAGTAATAGAAATAATAATAAAATAATCAAAAGTGCAAAAGAGAGTGTGAATAGTAGTTCTCCAAATTTGGAGAACTACTATTCACCTGAGAGTGATATGGAGGTGGATTAGAGTGCTCATTCTCTATTTTACTCTCCAAATATAGAGAATGAAAAGTAAAATAGAAGTAGATTAGAGATGGTCTAAATAAGATACCTAAAACGAAAGCTAATTAGAGTACGTATAAAAAAAAAAGAGTTCAGAGGGGCCCAATTGAGATTTAAGTTGGTGGCTTAAAATTAACTTTCATTAAATAAGGCTTTAATAAATACTCCCCCGTCCCCTGTCCCATACTAAAAATAATTGTCTTATCAGTTGTCCATTTTATTAAATTAAGAAAATATTAATTACGTTCTTTGTTCATATAATTGTTTATTATATTAAAAATAAATATTTAATAATATTTTTTCAATTTAGAAAATCAAGAGATAATTTACCTTTTGTATCTATTTTACCCTTGATATTAAATATTATTTATTATCTAACACATTTTTCAAAGCATTAAATTTAATAAAGTTAAAGGATAAGATAGTAATATTACCCCTATGTTTCTTAAGGAAAGTGTCAAGTTAATAGTGGACAACTATTATTGGACAAATAAAATAATTTTTTTTCTATATTATCCTTACAATTATTTATATTTAAAAAAAGTGTTCACATTTATTTATGAAATTTTCAAAAATTTTGTAAGGGAGGAATTAGCTATATTATCTTTTTGTTTATTATTTCTCATCAAACACAATCTATTTCTCATCAAAATAAATTTTTAAATTTAGCCGAACAGACTAGAAGAAATCTAGGATTTAAAGAGTATTTGACTTTCTTGGCCAATTTATGTAATAATTTTAATTATTTAACTTTTTTGGCCAATTTATGATCATATCTATTTGTATTATTATTGGCTCGTGCCTATTTTTTCTTTTCTACTATTATAGAAGAGTGGGTATATCAACATGTATGCTTAAAGTCAAATTCAGTTTGTTTAAGGGTATTTTAGAATTTTCAACTGAATCATAATGAAACGTGTCATTCACCCAAAAATTGAAAAGCTAATCATATGCTGAAGCTTCAATTTTGGGCAAGGTAACAATTGCTTAATCTTCTGAAACAAACTTGTTCTCGTGATTATTATCTCACATTCCTACTTCATCATTTTTTTCTTACAATTATCTGAGCCAAGCAAACCCTCAGACAAATTTGTGCAACATTGAATTTTTAAGGTGATAATTGAAAATTTTGATATGAAAGTTAGCACGGGATAATATTAAGATGTGGTTTGGAATCGCCTTTAAACTCTTAAATTACCTTAATTTATGTATAGATGATTGGTATTTAAAAAAGCCTAGGGGTATATATATTAATGCCACCAAAAATGGTGGTACGACTACTTTGAAAGTCTGTGAAGACTTGGAAATTGCAAATACATATATACTTAGATGCTTGTACTAGAAACTAGAACCAAATTTTAACCAGGATTTTCAATAAGAGAGTTCAAAATCTAAAGAAGTGAACACACGAACTAGTCGAAGGGAGTTCAACATCTATTATATACCTAAAAAATAATTTTAACCATATATATATAGTAATATTTTTCGCTGGGGTTCAGATGAACCCCTAAGAACATGTTGGCTCCGCCCCTGCGTCTCATCCTTAGGTAATTGTAAATCATTTGAAAATGCAACTCTTCCAGAGATGACATCCACAACAAGCGTGCAGACAATTCAAGTAGTATGAATATATTCACAGATGCAATTTGGAGTACGAGCAGAGTTCGACATGTTGAATGCAGAAAACGTGAAAATAACATGCATGTTTAAATTCTATAATAATAATATACTTAAAAGACCAATATATACCTATGAAATAAATAAAATAATAAGAATGTGATTCAAGAAAGTGAAAACTTTTTTGAAACTCCAATATATTTATTACAATTCTTTTAATGCATGATATAACTTTTGCAAATATATTTTTAGATATTATATTATAATCAAATTTTAAACTCTTAAGAAATATCAAAAAGAAAGAAAGAGAAAAATAAAAATATAAGTATACACAGTGAGAAAAGATAAACAAGAAAAAGAAGATGAGATTTTGGGCTCCCGGAGAAAACTTGAAAGGAAATAATATATAAAGAAAAACAGGTTCTTTTAAAAAATTAATATCCTAAACATGATTTTGATTAACTAAATATTTTAAAGAATCGATAATTTTCTTCCATACCTTATACAACCTAAATCAACACTCATAAGGAATCTCCGTTAGACCCCGTATTACCATTAATTACAGAAACAAAAAATAAAAAAGTGGAAAAAGAATGAGAATATCAAATTAATAAATATTTTTTAAGTTATGAATGCATTTATAGAAGTAGGCTCACATACATAATATATATTCGTCAAACATAACCAGTGGCGGAGCGAGAATTTCTAATAAGAGGGTTCAAAATCTGAGAAGTAAACATATAGTGGAAGGAGGTTCGACATCTATTTTACATACCTAAAAAATAATTTTAACCATATATAAATAATAATATTTTCCACCGAGGGGGTTCGGATGAACCCCTAAGCCTAAGTATATTGTGCCTCCGCCCCTGAACATAACATTCTTTATTTTACAGGGTAGTTAAAACTAGCCAATACTATAAAATAGTCATCATACAAGCAGCAACATAATAATTTTTTTATTTCAGAAGATGATCCTCTAAATGTTTGGTCACATCTAGAAAAACACCCAAGAGAGCGAGGGGCTCTGGAGTATCTTCATTTTTCTTCTCATAGACAAGTGTTGATGTAGTCCATTCATGTTCACTGGATGTGATAATAGTAAAGGAATTGTACAATTCTAACACATCTCCTCCAATTACTTTCCAAGTTATCGACTTTTCATGATGATCGATAGCTTCAATCACTTCCTTAAGAAGCTTTTCTTTCCCATCTATAATCATTAATACAATAGTTGATATTACTCATTTAAATGTTTAATTCCTCATAAGAGATCTAAATACTCACAAAATAATATGAAATATACCTAAATAAATAATTGATACAAGCAAATCATAGTGAGAGAGAGAGAAAGTGAAAAAATGTGTTACCTTCGATATATTTCCAGCTAACAACCTCACCAACTTTAAGAATTTCACCTTCATGAATTTCAAAATGATTAACCAATGGGCTTATGTTGCGTATATGATGAGTATTGGTGCGATATATATCATGAACAGAGTGTCCTCCACACTTCACCTCCAGTGAAGCAATTAGCTTTCCCTTCAAACCCATATTTCTTCTACTGTATAGCAATAAGATGTGAAAAGAAAGTGGTGAGAAAATGTTCAGACCTTATAGTCTTTATATAGATATTAATTAGTCGTGGAAAACTAGTTAATTGGTATAAATACTATACAATATATGTATCAAATATTATTAGTGGGAATTGAAAATTATTGTTAATTCATGTTGTGTAAAATTAGATTTTAGTTAGTTATAAATTTGAATTTCAGAATTTTACGTAGCCATGCTAATTAAACAATTTGATGAAGATGCTTTTATAACTATTAAGGTATATTCATTTTTTAAAATTGAAGTTTACAATTTACAAATAGTTGGTTCTTAATTTTTAGGATCAGAAAATTAATTTTTTTTTTATATTATTATTAAATTACACTAAATATATAATTATTGTGTTATTAACTACATAAAATAGACCCAGTTGTGAAACTATTTAGGGAAAATTATGTGGTTAAGCAAATTTATACTACTTAATTAGTCATCATAGTTACAGTTTGCTATAATTACCACTCACGACTAACATTAACTGTTAATTACATGGGCTGAGTTCGAGTTTGTATAATTAGTCACGTTTTGTATAATTCGCCACGTTTGTATAATTCGCTACTAACAGTTCTTTGTTTGATTTGTATTTGTATATGACGGTTATTTCCTTTGGTTTTACAGTTTTATCACCATATACATTCAATCTTTTTGTATAAATTTTTTAAGTTTGTATAAATGTGTAGTTTCGGATTTTGTATATTATCATTTATTAATGTAATTTGTACAATATAATTTGTATAACTGTTTAAAGTTCAGATGTTTATGTTTGTATAAATTCGTAATATTGAGTTTTATCATATTTGTATAATTTTGAAATTTGTATTACTCAATTATATAAATACACGTGAATTGTACAAACGTATCCGCAAATTATACAAACGAGATGCGAATTATACAAATTATTGCCCTCTCTCGCTCGCCTCTTTCCTCCCTTTCCCAATCTCGCTCGCCTCTCTCCTCCCTCTCCCATTCGCTCACCTCTCTCCTCCCCTAACATGTAGTTGTGAATCATAATTAGCAAACTATAGCTATAAAACCTAATTAAGTTATTTTGAGTGGTTATAGACGAAAATTCCCCTTTTAACCCAAATTGGACCTAATTAGCCCAAACTATTTATCATTAATGAACCTATCACCCAAATTGTTTACCCACTTACCCCACTTTCTCCTTTTAATATGATATAATATACACATGTCAAATATCTTTGAAAATATATTTAGAATACCTATTTAATGTATTAATATGAAATTGAAATTGAGAAATGCTTCTTAAATATGTGTAAATAAGGATAAATTAGAAAAATAACTATCTTCCTGATTATATAGATATCATTTTATTTTGAAGCAACATAAAAAAATATAATAACACCAAATAATATGGAGGGGAGGGATTATAATAAATAAATAATAATGTCACATGCATAAATTTATTTCTCAATAAATACGCTGCCAAACTTTGAAAATTGAGATTTGATAGTTTGTGAAATAAATGCTTAACCTGGTTTAGGGTTAGGCATTTTAAGAAAATCATATCCTATGCTAACCATAGGTTTGGTAGGTGCCTTATTCTAGAAAGACGCGATAGATGCTTTGCTAATCATCTTTGGAACCAGTCTTATCATGTTCTAGAAACGTGTCATTCAATCTTTAAAAATGCTGCTATGCCTCCTAATTTGGAAAACTCCACCTCTGATCAGTAAAATTAGGTTCTTTCTTTGGCTCTGTTATCACAAGCTACTACTATGCATGATCACGTTGAAGTAGAGGGGGAAAATAACCCCTATGTAATGTTGATCTAGTTGTGTTATAAATAAAAAGCCCTTTTAACCAAAAAAAAAAGATACCTAGAAAGAAAGCTTATTAGAGCACGTATAAAAAACGTAAATTTTAGGAATAGCAAACATAAAAATATATTGGCGCTCTATAGCTACAGTTTTGCTATTTGCGCTGATTTTAGGAATAACAAACATAATAAAGTAAATTTTAGGAATAACAAACATAAAAAATATATGAATCATCTTATTTGTATAAATCACGACGATTTGTATAAATCGAGCGTCTGTGTGTATGAAAATTGTGTTTGTATATGTATATGTTCTTTGTGTTAGGCTACAATGGCGACCGAGATTAGGAGAGAGATGAGAGAGGTGAATTGTATATGTATATCGGTTAGATAATTGTATATAAAAAACTTTGTCAAAATCAGTTTACCCATAATACAATGACCTTAAATCCCGAAAATCAATGAAAACTCATTCTAAATCGACCTTCAAATCAACAATTTTTTATTTCTATACTTTAGGGTTTAAAATCTCAACTAGGGGTATGCATCGATCGGTTCGGTTTTATGTATTATCGGTTTTTAATTTTTAAATATATTAAACCAATAATCAAACTAATAAGATATTTTTTATTGGTTTTTGATTTATCAGTTTTGGTCCTTAACTGTTCGATTTTCGGTTTAACTAATATGAAAATACTTATAAAACAAATATATGACTTCTCTAATAAATTTGACACGATAACATCATAATGTACCTTTATAAATGATCAGAAAATAGAAACAATAATAATTAACCTGAAAAGAACTGTACAAGTGTAACACAAAGAAAAATTAAGAGGAATATGATTCTTAGTTTAGATTTAGACATTGTGAACTCAAAGTCATTGTGAAGTGTGAGTGAAGACTAAAGGACAAAGACAATAACTAGTAAGGTATTGAAATTAATATATAATACTTATGCACAAGTAAAAGTAGTAAATTATTAGCCTTAATGGATTATAGATTTACCTAATAATCCAATATTAAAAATCAATACCGAACAGATAACCCAATAATTTTCTTTTATAAATCCATTAAACGATGTTAACCCAATAAATCAATAACAATTTTTTTGGTTCGATTTATCGGTCGGTTCGATTTTTGCACACCCCTAATCTCAACTTAATGGATAGAAACATGAAATATGAAAGGGATAGTCATGGGAAAAGAGTAAAATAAGGTTAAAAATATGTACCCAATGATTACGATAGAAAAACGCATCAAAAATCACATCAAACGGATTTTTCTAGCTCCTTAAATGTTAAAAGTACAAAATGAGTACGAATAGATATTTAACTCAGCAATTTCGTCACTAAAAATCATTTGTCGTCACAAAAATTCTATTTGTTTTGTCACTAAAAGTATGCACCAGCAACCTTGAAAACATCTTTTTGACCCTTAAAACTCATTCAGAATCCTGTAAACACGAACCAATAGTGCAAATGCATCATAAAACATGTGTTGGAACCAATGAAATTGTTGGATTTAAAAAAATATATGGTTATGATCGAAATATCCCTCGAAACCCATTTAGGCCAAAAGTTCAACTTTTTACCTAATTAATATCCAAATCACAACATAAGGTCTCGGGACTCTAACCGATCACTTTAATAGACCAAACTCGACGTTCTGGACTCAATAAAACTGAAGAAATCCCCATACGACGCTCAAAACTCATAATGCTGATCAAAGTCAATCATATAAAAAATTCTCAACTCAAAAGGGACAAAATCACCAAAAACACACATGATCATATCGGGGACCACATCAATCATTTCCGCAATCCAAACTAAGCGTGATAAAGGTAAGAGGAAGGGTAAAATGGTCATTTCACAATTAAAAGTAAATTCACAAGAAATGAAACATTACATGAGTACCGTGTTGTTTGTTAATTAAGCGCTTACCGTCATGTCAAAAAGCTATATCCAATAATCTCCTTCCCAAACCCTGCCTTATGCAGAATGTTGCTCTTGTGAATCTCTCCTACGACCTTAGCTCTAATATCACTTGTTAAGTTCAAATGCTTACTATTACGCCAAAAGTTATAGTTGATAGCAAAGGCACAACTTTATTTCTTAACTAATAGGTCTACCAAATAAGCATCATGTTCAATCATGACTTCGATCCGAACCACATAGCCCCTCTGGGCCTTGCCATAGCACATACAAATTCATTGTGAAAGTCAAATTTATAATTAAACCAAACCTAACTATAAACAAAATGAACTAACACTAAATAACATGTGGCAATAAATATGTGGTCTATAAAGTTTTTTCAGCTAAATAAATTCCATATAAATATACAAGTTCTAACCACTTACTCACCACTTTCTTTTCACAGTTTCTTGTTATTTTGGGGGAAAAGAGATTATGGGCGTAAAAGGTAAATTGATTGCTTCAATAGAGGTGAAGTGTGGAGGACATTTGATTCATGATACTCTTCACTCCAATACTCATCATATACCCAACATAAGCCCTAGTAAGGTCAACCATTTTCAGATTCATGGAGGTGAAATCATTAAGGTTGGTTCAATTATTAGCTGGAAATATAACGAGGGTAAGACATACTTCTCTCCTCTTTCTCATGATAATATTTGCTTGCATCAAATTTCTATATTTAGGATCATTTCCTAAAGTTTTTTTCAAGAAAAAAATGCTTGTGAAAAAAAATGTTTGACGGTGTTTGATTGGTTACCATAAATTTATTTCAAGTAAAATATTTTACATCAACAAAGAAACGAGTAAATTGTTCTTACTTGTGGGTGGAAGTTATTTCTTTAAATCAAATTGTATTTTAACTTGGTAACTTTATTTTACTTTCTCCATCCAACACTTTAGACTTATTAATCTTTAATATTCAAAAGCTTTATCAAATCAAAACACTCTATGATTTCCCAATGTCTTTTACTTACTAATCAAAGACCAGAAAACATATTTTTTCATTCACTAATCGAACACCAAAGAACATTTTTCTAAAACTTTGCGGGAAAAATCTTTACATGAAATTTATTCCTCAGTACAAAACACAATATATTCTTATAACATGTCCTACTAATCCCCACATTCTCCAAAATGTGAAAAATGAAGAAAAAACAAAATAGTTGGATATAATTTGACGAATGATTAGATCTTTTAAAGGATTTTAATATTTAATTTAGGAATAACATCTCATATATTTTTTTATTTTAATAATTATAGATGGAAAAGAAAAATTTGCTAAGGAAGTGATAGAGTCCATTGATCCTCATAACAAATCAATCACTTGGAAAGTGATTGAAGGAGATGTGCTAGACTTATATAATTCCTTCAAAGTCATCACAACTAGTGAACATGAGTGGACTACATTGATATTCATGTACGAGAAGAAAAATGAAGATACACCAGAGCCCCTCACTTTGTTTGGTGTATGGATTAATGTGATCAAAGAGATAGATGGTCACCTTCTTAAGAAATAAAAAATCTATAATATTCAACTGATTATATATGTATGTGTGCGTGTTTGTGCTTGTGTGATGAATCTCTAATAATATGGGCTAGTTCTAGCTAGCATGTGAAATAAATAATGTTATATTTAAAGAATATGGATGGAGCTCCTATCAATTTACTAATTTTGTCATATATTTAGTTGACGAAAATGTTTAGAATTTTTTTAAAGAATATATATTGAAACTGTTTAGAATGATTTGCTATTCAATGACGAAAATGATTTGATATTCAAGATATTGAAACTAATTTAGTTTCACTAGAAATAACACAAAAAGTATGAGGATAGAGACTTTTGAGCATAATAGGTGTTTCCATAATTCCAAGGCCAAGGAAAAGCAATAATATTTTGTTATAATTTTTTATTTAATACATAAAATAAATTTTTCAAAAATAAATAATTCGATACGGTTTGATAATTTTTATAAAATTAAGAACCTCTCCAAATTATTTGACACAAATATGGATTTATATAAAAATCCATAAAAAATAATAATATTACATCTATTATTTAGTTTGATTCGATTCATTCACATCCCTACTTGCTAGAGTATTAATTTCATCTCACAAGCAAACCTTCAACAACATAGAGATCAATAATCAAATAATTAGGACCCTTTAATGCGAACTATTTTTTTTATGGTTTCCCATCTTGTGTTTGGAGTCGTCCACGATAGAGCTCCAACTAAATTCGGATCGCGTATTGCAGGACTCATGTTCTCGAACTTAAGACCTCTGATTAAGGGTATAACAGTCTCACCACTGCACCAAAACTCATATTGATGTCATAACTCCACTTAGCCCTTTGATTCCAGTTCAAATCATTCTAATAAGTGCCAAATGATATTCCTAATTAATGTAAAGTCTCAAAACATAATTTAGAGCTTTAAAATAATAAACGAGAGCTTGAGTTATTATAACAAAATGCATGATATTATACATATATTGACCATTGAAAATACATACATCCATAGAAACAAATAGACATATATAATATATTTTTCACACAATATTCTTTATTCCACACGCTAGCTAGAGCTAGCCAACATCCTCAATTATTCATCACACAAACACAAACACACATTGATATATTTCCTCTATTTCTTGAGAAGGTGACACTCTATATCCTTGGTTAAGTCAAGGAGAAGACCCAATTGAATGAGGGGCTCTGGAATATCTTCAGTTTTCTTTTCGTATTCAATTGTCCATGTTGTCCACTCGTGGTCACAAGATAGGATAGCAGTAAAGGAATTGTACAACTCTAACACATCTCCTTCAATCACTTTCCAAGTGATTGATTTCTTGTCAGGATCGATTGCTTCAATTACTTGCTTAATAAACTTCTTTTGTCCAGCTGTAATTATTAAAACAAACAAAATATAATAGGTGTTACTCCTTGTTTGACTATTTAACTCCACATGAAAACAAACAAATATTACATAAATGGGATATTGCAATTGCTCTATCAAAGCATTGACAAATTTAAGAAAATCATATTTAAATTTTATTCCTGTGTTCGGTACAGAGGAATTTTTTTTTTGATTTTTCCAAAACATTTTGTTTAGGAAAATAAAAAAATAAATGACTTCTCTAATGATAATAGAAAAGACAAGTTTCAGATGACATTCTAATTTCATCGTCTCCACTTGCTCACCTAACCATCCAACCCCACAAATCTTGTTCATTACCTTATCCCACCTCATACTTTATGCTAGATCACATATAAATATTTTTGGGATAATAATTTTTTACTTACTTAACAAATATTTAAAAAAATAAGTAAAAGACTTACTTATTTTCTAAAAAAAAATATTTTTTAGAAAAATATTTTGCACATACACCAAACACACCTCCTCAATGGACAATTTTACTATTTTCTCCTATAATCGAAAGAAGAAGAAAAAGACCCAATATGAGTCGTCCTCTAGCAGCTCTAGATGATGGTGTGGATTCACGCAGCTCGAATTTGAATTAGTCAGAAATTAAATTTCGAATATCCATATGAACAAAAGTTGAGTAGCCAAAAAACAAATGAATTAGGAGTAGTACTTTTTTCCTCGTTTTTCAGTTGCATTCTCATTTTCTCAAAAAATTATCTAATGCTCTTGAATAGAATTTCAATTATATTATTAATAATAGTAATATCTTTTGCTTCCATACTTTTTGCTTCCTTGATGACACAAATTTACAATCTTAGGATCGAAAATGAACGATACTTAACTATCATCTGAGTAATTCACTCGTCTTTTAATTATATTATGTTTGGTATGAAAAAGTAATATTCCATGGAAAAAGTTCTTTTTCTGCAAAAAGAATTTTTAGTATTTGATATATGGAAAGATATAATACCAAAAGCATATACAATTAAAGATTAATAATAATATTAATAAATCATAGAATATTTAGTCCGATGAACCTTTTTGAGTACTAAATATTAGTAACTAATGTTTAACAGTTAGTTGAAGCAAATTTCTTTACTTCCACCCACAAGTGAAAATTAATTTTCTTTTGTGAAACAAAAAGCTTTACTTGAAATATATTTATGGTAATCAAACACCATTAAATAACTCTTTCAAGAATATCATTTTCTTGAAAAATACCTTTTATACTATCAAATACTCCTAAATACAGAAAATTGATGTATGTAAATCTTATTGAAGGACAGAGAATAGACAAATGTGTGTTACCTTCATTATAATTCCAACTAACAATCGAACCAACTTTTATAGTTTCACCTTCGTGTATCTCAAAATGGTTGATAATACTAGGACTTATATTAGGTATATGATGGGTATGAATGTGAAAAAAATCATGAATCGGATGTCCTCCACACTTCACCTCCACTGAAGCAATTAATTTGCCTTTTAGACCCATATTTTCTTCAATTACAATAAGTTTTGGAAAGAAAGTGGTGAGAAAAAGTTTAGAACTTGTAACCTTTATATAGATTTTAATTTGTTGTGGGAAGCTAGCTAGTAGAAAATATTATCCACCACATATATGTATCACATATTATTAATAATGTTAATCATTTGTAGAGCCGTCAAATGGGCTTAGCCTATGAAGTGGGTCAACCCAACTCATTATTGGAGTAGGGTAGGGATAATATTTTTCAAGCCCATTTAAAATTAGGGCTTATAAGCCCAATCCATATAAGTCATTGGCCCTTGAGGCTTGATCGGGGTTATGCCGGGGTCGGTCCATGGGCCAACTATTTATTTAAGGGTAACTTACAACAATCTCACTAGTATATGAGCTAATTACTTAAATGCATGTTATGCTGTAATATTATGAATCTTACCAGATTTTAGTATGTCTAGATACATGTATTTCAAGATATATACATGAACTCAAAATTAGGTCAATTTGTTCTACAAACACTCTAGCCAAGTGGACTCACATGTATCTAGGATACATAGACAAATCTTGTGCCCTCGTCTCCCTTCCATCTCGCTTGCCACTCTCTTATCTCGCTCGCGTATCTTGGATGCATCACACTAGATACATGTATCTCACATATCTAGTATCCTAGATACATGCTAATTACATTAGATATTTTGCTAGTGCTATTGAAACAACACCATTATTTTTCATATTTGATTTGAAAATCTTCTCATTTTCTTGATGTTACAGAATTTTAAGTTTGAAAAGAAAGAAAAAGAAGGGCTAGCCCGCCCCAGCCCTCAGCCCTTCCAGGGTTTGATTGAGTTGAGCATTTTCAGGTCCTTCCAAATGAAAGGTTGGCCCGCCCTTGCCCTTCAAATTCCTTAGCTTGCGAGGCTTGGACCGGGTGGGGCTGGGTCAACCCTTTTTTACAACTCTAATCATTTGTGTTTAATTAGGTTTTCGTCTAGTAATCACTACTAAGAATGTCAAAAATCAACCTCACGAAATTGCTTTTTTAATTATTTTTGTAATGATCCGATCCGTCTTTATTTAAATGCACTTCGTGTGAAGTCTTAAAAAAATTCTTGAACTTCGGTGCAAAATCAAATTTGGGGCACATGGCAGAATTATTAAAATTTGAACTGATCCAGGCTAACGTCAACCCACCATAGAGGGATGCCTTCCCTTACGGCGGCGTATCTATAGCGCTTGCAAGGCCACTATAACGAGACTGACAGTATCAAACTCTAGAAAAAATATTGTCTTTTATTTTTCTTCCCATTTTTCTTAGACAAATTATGTGAGGGTTATTCTAAAAGTTCTACTAGGCCACTTTATGCTCGAGGACAATGGAGGAGAGGGATGCATAAGGAGGGGTAAGACCCAATGCTTCCCGGCCCATGTTCATCAAGATTCGTTCCAAGGAGCAAGGAGTTGCATCCATAGTCTTTCAATAGCTACTTGACACCCAGGTAGGTAGTGGCGGACCCCAAATTTTTTCTCAGGGGTTCAAAGTATAAAAAAAAAAGTTCAGGTGGTAATACAATGCACAGTCAGCATAGTAGCCCTTCGACATTCTCTTTGTACAAGAATCGTAGATATTTCATTGGTTCATAAAAGAAAAGACTAAACTAATCAAAGATATCGAGGACAAAGATACATTGATAATAATAATTTTAGTGGATCGACTGAATTACATAAGTTAATTCCTAAAACACGTGAAAATTAAATGATGAAAAAGGGAGCTAGATGGGGAAGAAATATATTTACCTTATCATGCTAAATTTAACTTACTTTATCATACCATATTAAGCATTTATTTCTACTTTTATCATGGTCCATCGAACATTCTTAAAATTTCTTATGTTTTTTATACTTTTATTTTGTAATGTTATACTTTATTTTTCACTTTTTAAAATTTTAAAATTAATATTCATTCAATCACATATTACTATGAAAATCGTCAAGATTCTCTAAAAGTGTGTAAGAATAGAGTTACTAATATTATAATGCATATTCAGAAGACAAATAAATAGCATCGTCAATTTTTTTAGTTCATATAGTTCAATTTACTAGGTTAGCTATAATTTGTAAAAAAGACAAATAACGAATAAATAAAATAAGTTTAGTTTCCATTTCTCTAAAATAGAATTAAAAATATAAAAGAAATTTCATGAATTCTATTAAATTAATATTTTAAAAAGAATGTTGACGATATTTAAGTTTCTTCATTCAATTACATCTAATTTACCTTTTCTGTTAAAAATAAATTATATTTCTATATCAATTTCAAGTTAAATATAATTTATCATTTTTAAAAGAATTATTCAAGTTAGTATATGAAAAAAGAGTTACATTGAAACAAAATGAATAATAGATATAAAAAGAATAAAAAATAAAAATCAAATATAATGTGTCTAATAAATTTAAACAAAAACAAATTAAAAAGAAGAAATGGAATAAAAGGAAAAATAATGGGAAAATTGTATAAAATAGCAAACTATTAATTCAAATTAAATGTTATAACCACAGTTTGATTTAATTGTAACCCGTAGCAAACAATTGTCATTCGCCTCTCTCCCCAGCTTTCTCACTCCCCACTCTCCCTTTTTCGCTTGCCACTCTCTCCCTCACCTCTCTCACTTTATACAAACACAAATGTATAAAATGTGTTTGTGTTTGTATAAAGCGAGAGAAAATTGTATATACAAATACAAATACATATATTTTCAGCCTATATACTTATAATTATACAAATACAGATCTTCCCCTGCCGAGTTCTCTTTTGCCTTTCCCTCTTTCTCGCTTTATACAAACACAGATTATACAAATTACAATATATAATTTGTGTTGTATAAAGTGAGAGAGAGAGATTTGATATACAAACATTTTATTTCGATTCAATTGTATAAAAATTCAAATTTAATGCAGATATACAAACACATAAAATTGAATTGAGAGGCTGCCAACGATTTATACAAACGAGAGGCTACCAACGATTTATACAAATGAGAGGCTGCACGCGATTTATACAAATCTGATACACCATAGCAAACATAAAATTTGTTATGGAACGCAATTATACAAACTATAGCTATAGCATACAAATATGATTTTTATGTTTGCTAAACCTAAAATTTACTCAAAAATAATGAGAAAGAAGAAGAAGGTCTAAGCCCAAAAGTTCAATTTTCAAAAGCATTAAAAAAAGGGAAAAAATGTTGTCCACGGGATTCGAACCATGACATAGGTGCAATTTTTAAACGACTTATCCACTAAGCCAAGCCTATACTTTATTTTTAGAGGGTTCATTTTAATATATATACGCATAAAATCAGAATTTGACGTTATATACATAGTGTAATTTTTTTACGCGGGGTTCGGGTGAACCCCCTAGGCTCCACCTAGGTCTGCCCATGCAGGTAGGCTAGATTTTCTTAACTGAGTAGTTAGACCTGTATTATTCATGTTATGTTTGATAAACTTTTGCGATATTTCATGCTTAGTCCTTCGGGCACGGAGTCTAGATGGTTGAATGTATGGTTAGTTATGGTTAGGCTGATGAATGACCTGATTAGTTATTGTTGGCTTTATGATAGTTATGGTTAGGCTGATGAATGACCTGATAAACATCGTTAGTGATGCATGCATGATATATGATTTGGGGATTGGAAGGATATTAGATGAAATGAAAGAGGATGTTAATAACATGCAATAAATATGTTACATGAATGTGCATGTGTGATCGTGATTAATTATGGTTGTGTTAGTATTATGTACAAATAAATATATATATATATATATATACTATTATTGAATTAGGTGTCATGCTAGCACATATATGTATATTTATTGGACCGGGTATCATGATGGTACATATCTAGCTTGTTGGATTCGAAAGTTATCATGACGTCATTTGAAAACTTATAATTGCAAATCATGTTTAGGATAAGTCAGGTGACAAAAACTATACTAAAAGAAACATAATATATTATTATATGATTTGGTCAATTGCGTACATATGAAAACTAATAAAAAGAAAAATATTAAAATTATTGAGAGAAATCTCTCTTAAACAAAATTCTTTAACGACTACATAGTGGATACTCTTGTGGTCTTGGTATGAGAAGATGATCTTCAATTTAATTATAGAGTTTCAAACATTTCCTCTAAAAAAAGAATGACCAAATAAGGAAGAAAATTATAGTTTCCATTAGGGAAAAGTAAAACCAATTATGGTAATACTTTGACTTTCCTTCCAGTGAAAAGTAAAACTCAAATATGTTAAGAAAATCAGGACAAAACCCTAACATAGATTGTGTGTGGTTGGTTCCATAAGAGGACCGAGTGTACTTCTTCATGTCATGATGGTTATATGTTGGTCCCTAAGGGACCGAGTTGGCATGTTTAAACGATGAGGTGGTTTCTGGTGTGGATCGGGATGACATGTTAAATGTTGTAGGTGATGATTGGAAATTCGGAAAGTTCAGGCTACTTTATAATGGTGGTTAGAATTGCGTACACATATTTGCTAATTTGAGGCTACTTGTTCATATGTCGAATAAGGAGAGCGTGCAAGGTATGGAGTAGCATCCTCGAAACGCATCCAATCTTCTCTGAGATTGTGTCACTCATTCTCATAAGTCATAAACAATTAACAAAAATTATGAAGAGGATCAAACTTTTAAAAAAAACAGAAATCACAAAATGACCATAAAGGGCGTTACAATAAGCTAAATATGTGTAATATGTATGTCAGGAATATCATTACCATCTTGTGATCTCAAACATAACATGTCATTTTTATAAGAGTGAATTATCATAGGTAAAATAAAAATACTAAATTATGAGAATTTTCAATTAATTAGAAAATTTTAATTTATTTTAAATGTATGAAAAGGAAAGATTGTGATAACACATAGATTATATATATAAAAACAAATGACCCAACATTGAATTAGATATCACATAGAAATAGAAACAGATGGACACACAATGAATTAGACATTAGACATGACAGAGAAATAGAAATAGATGGACACAAAATTTATTTCTATATATATTGAAATACAGATGGGGACAACAGTAAACTAGATATAAAATAGAAATAGAAACAAATGAACTCAATATGGAATAAGATATAACATAGAAATAGAAATAGATGAACACGATATTGAATTAGATATAACATAGAAATAGAATCAAAGCTGGATCGATAGAATATTGAATTAGATATCTCATATAAAGAGGAACAAATGGACACAACATTGAATTAGAGTAAATATAAATAGCTGGACATGATATTAATTAGACTAGCATAGAAATTAAAACAAATAAAGCCAACACACTCTATACAAAATAATAGAAATTAAATTAAATTAAATTTAATTCCATGCTCGTCGAAAGATCATTAAAAGGTCTTTTCAATCAATTTGGTTTGAACTCAATTGAACAAATATGTTATAGTGGTGATTTATTTATTTTTAATTTGAAAATTAGTAAATCTTTTAGATAATCATAAAACGAGTAAATTTTAGGAATATCAAAGATAAAAACATATTAGCGCTCTATAACTGTTATTTGCATTCCATAACCAAATTATGTTTGCTATGGAGCATCTGATTTGTATAAATCACGGAGATTTGTATCAAACAGGCATTAATTTGTCCGTGTCTATGAAAAATGCATTTGTATATGTATATGTTCTCTGTGTTAGATTAGAGTGGTGAGCGAGATTGGGAGAGAGAAAAGATAAGCGAGCGAGAGAGGGTAGAGAGTAGAGAGAGGTGAATTGTATATGTATATCGGTTAGATAATTGTATATATGTAACTACTATGTATATGTATCAATGATTGTGTTTGTATATCTGCATAAAATTTGAATTTTTATACAATTGAATCGAGTTAAAATATTTGTATTTGTATATCAAATCTCTCTCTCGCTTTATACAAACACAAATTATACATTATATTTTGTATAATGTGTGTTTGTATAAAGCGAGAGAGAGAGAGAGTGAGAAAGACAAAAGAAAACTGGGCAGGAGAAGATTTGTATTTGTATAATTATAAGTGTATAGGACGGAGAAATATGTATTTGTATTTATATATACAGTATCTCTCGCTTTATACAAACATAAACACAAATGTATGCGAGGGAGAGATGACTGGAAAAGAGGAGAGTAGCAAGCGAGATTCCAGAAAAAGGGGAGAGAGGCGAATGACAAGAAGTTTGTTGCGAATTGAAATTAAATGAAAATGTAGCTATAACATTTATTTTGAATTAATAGTTTGCTATAACACACAATTTTCTCTAAAACTGGACAATTCTCTATATACGGAAATGGTGGGTCGTGCGTGTCAAGGTTCATATGGATGTTCTGATTAAGATAGGTATAACTTTACTTTTAATATTTTTTTATCCTTAATAAAATGATTTATAGTCATGTAAATATTCAAAAATTATGTTAAATCACAAATTTTCTAAATCTTCATTTTTATTAAAAACTTGGGAAAACAATTCGAAATATATCTAAACATTGATCGAAATTGATGTAACAATCCCAAACTTTGGGCAGGACCTATTAACCCCCTGCACTCTTTAATAGTGTATTTTAAAGATATATAAGTGTTCATGTGGACATCATAAATATTACATCATTATAAATAGTATCTTGTCCACGTGAGCATATATTTATCTTTAAAATACACTATTAAATAGCGCAGGGGTAATAGGTCATGCCCAAAGTTTGGGATTGTTACAACAATTTAAGTCAAAGTTCGAATATATTTCAGACTTTTTTTCCTAAAAACTTTGTTTGTCCATTGTCACAGAAATTGATACGGAAGAAATATTAATATTGTTGGAAACCATTGGGTTTCGTATAACACATTACAAAATATAGTACGTGCTATTTATGAACATCAAGTAGCGGAGTGACCTTTACTCTCTTAGATTTTACGTGGCTCTATTTTATATAAATTATATACTACACATTTTTTTTAAATGAATAAAGACTTAAAATTTGTTATTTTAAAATGATACATGAAATAAAATCAAATCGATACATAAGTATGAATCAACTAGCTAGTGTACAAACTTATGAATTATGATCATGAATTGGACAAGACGACACATTCACTCATATTTCATGGAGAAGGATAAGCATAAATGGATATAAATAGACGCAACACTAAATTAGATGTAACATAGAAATAAAAATAGATGGACACAAAATTTAATTATATATATAATATAGAAATAAAAACAGAGATGGCACAACAGTAAATTAGATATAAAATAGAAATAGAAATAAATGGACTCAACATTGAATAAGATATAACATAGAAATAGAAACAAAGCTGGATCGATAGAATATTGAATTAGATATCTCATGTAAAGCGGTACAAATGGACACAACATTGAATTATAATACTACACGTAACATAGAATAGAAATGAAATGGATGGACATGATATTTAATTAGATTTCACTTAGAAATAAAAACAAATAACAATAACACACTCTGTAAAAAATAATAAAAATTTAATTTAGTTTCATGCTTATCGAAAGATCATTAAAAGGTATTTTCAATCGATTTAGTTTGAACTCAATTGAACAAATATGTTATAGTTTTGGAAAAGATAGAATAATTAAACATACTTATTTTGATTGAAACAAAAATATTTTGGAAATAACGAAACTTGTGACAAATTTTAACAACCAACTCAAAAACATTGGGTCACCCCTCCTTACAAAGAAAGAAAGAAAGAAAGAAAGGTAGTTTAAGCTTGAAAACAAAACTTTTACTTTTCTTTTGAGGAGTAACTTACACAAATCCCATTAATTTAGTAGCAAATTACTTAGATACACGCTAATTTATAATATTACGAATTATGCTAGATTGTGGTGCATCTAGATACGTCCAAATACATGAAGTTTTCAACCAAACTAATACACTCAAGTTTTCAACCTTGATTAAAAAGAAAAAAATCTTAAGAATGTTATAGTGATGATGATTAAAAGAATTAATGAAGTACTAATAGTAACTTTGTAAATAGAAGAAAAGCAGCTTGATAAGTGTTTTTTTTCAAGAAGAAGAAGAAGACTTTACCTAAAAGCTTAAAAATTGATCTAAAAAGAAGATTCTTGAAACAAATTAAAGCAGAAATAGTGGGTAAAGAACATATCACATGTATTAGCATTAAAGATATGTGAAAACTCAAAACTATAGCAACATATCTTTATGATGTCGGAGAAGAATGAGGTGTACGTGTATGTAAATTTTATTTTTATTTTTATGAAATAAAAATATTATTTTTGATTGACCCTTAATTTTTCAGAACATGATTTGACTGCAAAACTCATCGTAGGTAATTTTTATAATCCAATAACTAAGATTTCTTTTAAGAAAATGAGTTTTTTTTAAAAATAATTTATTGTTATTTTTTTTATTCGCATAATAAAGTCAATCATAAAACATGATAGTAAATGTCCAACAACATCCAACACAAATATTTGGATTATCACAAGTACATAAATAATATTCTTGAAATACTATTCCTTATTCAATCCTTCAAGAAGACTCAATTAAAAATTATCCAACCAATGTAACCAATTATTTATTTATTTTAAAAAAGATTCAATTCAATTCTAAAATTAGGTCGAATATGAGTAATTTCAATTTTTCGGTCCATAATTATGTCGAATATGAATAATTTCAAGTCAAATTTGACGATAATTCGAGCTTACTTTAATTTGAATTAGATAAAAGAAAATAAATTCGAGCAAAATAACCACCTTAAATTGGCTTGGTGCGGATTGTCGGAGGTAGAGCCAGGGGCGGTGCCAATGACTGATGACGAGGGTCGCGGCTCTATGTGAAGAAAAATAATGACCTACAAGTGATTTTATTAAAAATAAGAAATCTTCTGAGGTCTCTTATTTTAAAAATCTAGAGACAATTTCATAGGTGTACCAAAAAATAAAATAAATTATAACCTTAAATTGCTATAGTGAGGAGTTGAGGAAAATCTTATAATTGTGGTTCACGTTTTTGTTTAATAAGAAGTTTTCCACGTAAAAGTATGTGTTAATTTACTTTTAACACGTATCTTCTTACATAATTAATAAAAGAATTTGATTCATCGCACCAAACTAACATCTTTGATCTCCAATATTAGGGGTGTACATGATTGGGTTGGTTCGGGTTTTTGAATTATCAAACTAAACCATTTATGTCGGATTTTTAAATCTATATACCAAATCAAACCAATAAAACTTGGGTTTTTCAACCTCGGGTTTTTTTGGATTTTTCCTGTAAAGTATTCATACAGACATATAATTTACTTGTACTTCAAATATTTCTTTAGTCCTACCAAAATATAACTATCTAAGGTGTTTCTTAAGAAATTAACAGAAAATATGATATGGTAATGACACTAAAATATCCGACAAAATAATAATAATAATAATAATAATAATAATAATGAAATCGTGTAAAACAAATATTGCAAATTAACAAGTCATAATGAAAATGATCATAATTTAAAAGTACTAAATCATGCTAAAATAAGTTTAATAAGTATTAGTTATATGACTAAATATTAAAGAAAATTAAAATTAGATTATGTATTTGAATTGTCTAAACCAATGTAAAACCAAAGAAAAAACATTCAATATTATTGTCATTCTTAGTGTTGAATTGATTTTCTTTTTTGCATTAGTATTAATTTGATTTTGATTTAAGCTTTATTATAATTATCAACATCTGTGGACTATAATATTTATTGAACCATTCAGAATTCTAAGTTTCAAACTTGAAATAATATATTAAAAGATAAAAACTATGAAAAAGTATAAGAAATAT